>JAOSBN010011794.1:0-18300 GCA_027563595.1 Erythroxylum suave | reverse complement strand
TCTCACTCAATGTAATAACAAATAAAAATATCTCAAGTGTATAATCAACTGAAAATAAAAAGAAACAACTACTTGAGCTTAACAAGAACTTCCCTATGAATTTGTCTCCGCCAAAAATCACGCCTGTCACCAACTCAAGTATCTGTCTCAACCATAGAAGCAATCGGCGGGCTTTAACAAGAGAAACAGAATTTGCTGAAGCAACTCACTTCCAACAGAACGACTATCGCATGAATTACTATGCGTACAAGAGATTGTTTCCCACCAACTCTTGATCAACGTGCGTGTAATAACAATGAACTAGCTGCCCTTCACGACAACAGCCTATTTCACTGATGAAGGCTTCAGCACAAAAGAACGAAATTGATGCCAATCAAGTAGCTGCTCTTCACAACAACAGCCTTCAAAACACGATCAATTTAGCACGTTTTTCACTGATAAAGGCTCCAGCACAAAAAACGAAATTGACGCCACTCAGCCCCTAGAAAAACGCAAACAACCAAATTCACTCTCTTCTATGTTCTTGCCTTCTGCCTAGTAAAAGAAGAGAAAATCACACACCAATATTCAACTGCGCACGTAACCAAGTCTTCAGCCAAAAACAATACTTTTTGTTAACAACCCAATACGCACACGTTTTCACTCATAAACTAGATTCCCATCAGGTTAGTTTATTTTCATACACGACATCTGCACCCAAGAAGACTTCCAACACAACTAGAAGATAATCTGAAGATCTCTTATCCGTTTTTTAAAATCCAAATTATCTCAATGGTCAATCCCTCTTAAATATGTCCAATTTAAATAAAATAAAATCCAAAACAAAAGATATATATATATATATATCCTAACACCAACAAATCCCCTTAAACTCATACAAGGGGCCCGTAATCTAATTTAGGAGGTACTAAAATCAAGCTAGGCTTATCCTCAACCAAAACAAAAATGAAGAATGGCTTTTGTGAGGTTTTTGAACCTGAACACACGATCATCCTCACTATTCTAAGACCCAGTTACGTACTCCACCTGCCAATGAAGAGAACAGTCCACGAGAATCCCACGTTGTGAGTGACCCATCAACAAAATTTCTCATAGTAAGATGGAAAACTTCTTCTATGAATTCGTCTTCGGCAAAAAATCTTAACTTGTGTTCCTTCCATAATATGCGTGGTTTCATATCTGCGAAGTCTCAAAATATTATACTCGTTCCTAGTAGCATTATATCCGAAACCTAAGCAACAAGGGCATAATGCCTCCTCACCACTGGACTAGAAAGGGGGAAATCTCTGCATACCTTAGTGCAAGGGTAACACCAACCGTTTATTCATCCAGGCTAAGCGCAACAACCCATTACAAAAACCAATGACACTAACACCTCTCCTACCTTTAAAAGGAAAATCAATCCTCCTACTCAACCCTCATGTTTTTACTGTCCAAGAACTGCAAAGAATGTGCAAAAGAGGTAGGTGTAGAAGAAATGTCTTAGAAGATCAGAAGTTTAGTTTAGCTTGTTCCTTAGCATGCGCGCAATGCATACAAATTCAAGAAAAGTTAGTTGAGTTAGTTTCCTCTTAAGTGACAGTTAAGAGTTTGAGAAACTATAAATGATTGTATTCTCGAAAGTTGTATATAATTCATCTTTGCAATAAACTCAATACGTCACTGAGTTTTCTGAGCAATTTTGCTTCCTTGTTTTCTCTACTTCTAGAAATTAAATCTTGTTCTTGCAACCTTTTTCTTTCCTTCTGTTCTTTATTACTTTAGACATTTACTAGCATAGTTTCAGTTCTTGAATGATCGACAGATAACATCAAAGTGGTATCAGAGCTAGATTCTTAAAAGATCTGTGAAAGTATAAGCAAGTTGCTTAGCATGAGGGGATCACTACTTTGGTGTTGGGCTGAGACTGGGTGAGGGAGTTAATCAGAGATGGCTGAGAATACATCCCAAGGTTTACAGCCTGCAATTTTCAATAGAGAAGGCTATCAAGTATGGACAATCAAGATGGAGGCATACTTGCAAGGTCAGGATCTTTGGGAACCTATTGATGAAGACTATATGGTCTAGGTTCCAATGGAAGATGCACCAATTGCTCAGTTGAGATGACTGAGAGAGAGAGTGACCAAGAAGGCTCGGGCTAAGTCTTGCTTGTACCAGTCGGTGGCACCTTCAATCTTCACTAGAATCATGGTCCTAGCACAATAAAAGAAATCTAAGACTTCTTGAAAAGTGAGTATGAAGGTGATGAAAAGGTGAAAAATATGAAAGTGTTGAATCTGTTGAGGGAATTCGACAGATTGCAAATAAAGGAAGATGAATAAGTCAAGAGTTATTGTGAGAGTTTAATTCAACTTTCTGATCAGATAAGGCTCTTAGGAGCTGAGTTCAAAGATAAAAGGATGGTCCAAAAGCTGTTGGTGTCAGTACCTAAGAAGTATGAGGCTACAATAATCTCTCTAGAAAATACCAAAGATATCTCACAAATAAAGCTTGCTGAAGTGGTGAATGCCTTGCAAGCTCAAGAGCAAAGGCATCTGATGAGAAGAACAGAGACAACTAAAGGGGTGTACAAGGCCTTTACCAAGGCTAGAGATTAAGAAAAGAAAACAAAGAAAAGAAACAAGAATGGCTCAAATTCATAGAATGGCCACACTCACCAGAAAGATGGCAGCAAGAATGTAGGAAGTGACGAGTCCAACAAGTACAATCCTTGCCTTCACTGTGGAAAATATAATAATCTGGCCTTTAGGTGTTGGAAGAGACCAGATGTGGTGTGTAGAAGTGTCAAAAAAAGGGGAACATGGAAGCAATATGCAAGAAAAATTCCAATCAAGCTGCTGCCAATGTGCAAGTTGCTGAAGAGGAAGAGCAGCTTTTTGTTGCTACATGTGATCTTGCAAAAGAATTTCCAACTGAGTGGCTAATTGATAGTGGATGTACGAGTCACATGACTCCAAATCCAAGATTGTTCAAATCTTTAGATCAGAATATGAAGGCTAATGTAAAGCTTGGAAATAGGGACTGCATCCAAGTTGAAGGGAGAGGGGTAGTTGAGATCTCTACCAAGAATGGAGTTAAGATCATCCTTGATGTATTACTTGTGCCCAGAATACAACATGAATTCCTCAGTGTGGCTCAGCTGATTGAAAGAGGTATGTCAGTACACTTTGAATCTGATTTTGTGTAAAGTGTTTGACAAATATGGGCAGGAAGTTCTAAGCACTAAGATGAAGAATAAAAGTTTTTCCATGAGACCAGAAGAGATGCAACAGAAGGCACTAGTAAGTGATATAGAGGAATCTGATCTCTGGCATAGGAGACTCGAGCACTACCACATGAAGGGATAGATGCAATGCAGAAGGAAAGCATGGTGCAGGACTTACCAGCTCTTTCTTTTTACAATTCTGAATGTAAAGTCTGCATGATGGGTAAGCAAACTTGAACTCCTTTTACAAAGTCAATCTGGAGGGCAAAGGAGAAGCTCCAACTATTGCATATGGAATTATGTGGTCCAATGCTAGTAGAATCACTAAATGGAAGTGGATACTTCATGTTGATCATGGATGATTATTCAAGGTATAGCTGGATTTGTTGTCTCAAGAGTAAAGAAGAGGTGGCAAGGGGGTTCAAGGAGTTTAAAAATCTAATTGAAAATCAGACAAGACTGAGCATTAAGTCTGTTCGGACAGACAATGGCTCAGAATTTTTAGCTAACAAATTTCAATTAATTTATAGAGATACAGGTACCAAGCACCAGCTGACTACGCCTTACACTCCACAGTAGAATGGAGTGGTGGAGAGGAGGAATAGAACAGTGGTGGAGATGGTGAGGTGCGTGCTTAAAGATAAGAAGCTTCCTAAATCCTTTTCGGCAGAAGCAGCCTCCACTGCATGCTTTTTTCTCAATAAGTTGCATACTCGAGCTTTTGAAGACAAGACACCCCATGAAGCATGGTATGGAGTGAAGCCAAAGGTGAAGAACTTGAAGGTTTTTGGGTCCTTGTGTTTTGCTCACATATCTTAGGCCAGGAGAAACAAATTAAATAGCAAGTCTGAACCTGCAATCTTTGCTGGGATATTCTGAAGTAACTAAGCGGTATAGGTTGTATTATCCAACACTGAAGAAGGTGAAGGTGAGTAGGGATGTTCATTTTATGGAAAATGAACATTGGAATTGGTCTGATGCAAGTCATAAAAATGAACAAGAAGGGAAGATTGTCAGGCAACCACCTCTTACTCCAGAAATTCCAGAGGAAGATGTAGATGATTAGAACCAATTTGAGCAGGATGAGCTAGATTCTGAGGAGGAGAAAATTCCTGAGATTCTAGATGATGTTCTAGATCACAAACCAGTAAAAGGTATAAGGAGTCTAGAAGAAATTTATGAGAGGAGCAATGAAGCAATGCTGGAACCTTCAAAAGTTCAGGAAGCTCTTCAGGATCCGAAATGGTTTGAAGATATGAAGGAGGAGATTTCTATGATAAAAACAAATGAAACTTGGACTTTAGTTGACAAACCATCTGATAGAAGGGCAATTGAACTCAAGTGGGCCTTCAAAGTCAAGCTAAATCCAGATGGTTTAGTTAATAAACCTAAAGCTAGACTAGGGGTGAAGGGGTATGCACAAATAGAAGGAGTGGATTTTGGAGAAACCTTTGCACCAGTAGCTAGGATTGAAACAATCAGACTTCTCTTAGCACTTGCAGCTGAGAAAAGTTGGAAGGTACACCAAATGGATGTAAAATCTGCATTTCTGAATGGTGTATTGGAGGAGGAGATTTATGTACAACAACCAAAGGGTTTTGTAATAAAAGGGAAGGAGGAGAGTGTGTACAGATTGAATAAAGCACTCTATGGGTTGAAGCAAGCCCCTAAATACTGGTATTTAAGGATTGAAACTTTCCAATTACAGATCAATTTCAAGAGAAGTTGCAGCGAGCTAACATATTTTATGTAAGGTTACAATTAGATGACATTGCAGTGGTTTTGGTGTATGTAGATGATCTGCTATTGACTGGAAGCTCAAAGGCACAAATAGAGTTTATGAAACAACAATTTAGAAGCACCTTTGATATAACTGATCTGGGGCTAATGAAGTATTTTCTGGGAATGGAAATACATCAGAATAAAGGAGTTATAGCAGTGAGTCAGAAGAAGTATGTGTGTGATGTGTTGAATAAGTTCAAGATGGATCAATGCAAACAAGTGTCTACCCGTATCTGTCCGAAGGAGAAGCTGTCGAAGAAAGAGCAAGAAGATGAAGTGGACAACAAGAATGACAGAAGTATGGTGGGCTGTTTAATGTATATATCTGCTACTAAACTAGATATGCTGTATCTAGTAAGTGTCCTCTCTAGGTTTTTGAGCAATCCTAGAAAGCAACACTTAGTTGCTGTTAAGAGGGTGCTAAGGTACCTTAAAGGTACAATTAAGTATGGATTGCTGTATAAGAAGTCGGGCGATTGTGAGCTGAAGTGTTATGTAGGTAGTGATTAGGGTGGAGCACTTGAAGATATGAAGAGTACTACAGGATTTTGTTTGACATTGCGATCAGCTTGTTTTTCTTGAAGCTCAAAGAAACAGGAATTGGTGGCACTTTCGACTGCTGAAGCTGAATTGCTGGCAGCTACAGCTGCTACTAAACAATTGGTATGGGTCAAGAAGTTACTTGGAGATTTGCAGATTCAATTAACATCTGCTACTGTGTTGTATATAGATAATTAGGCTAATATTTCAATTTCCATGAATTCAGTCTTTCAAGGAAAAACTATAATTAGGCTAATATTTTAATTTCCATGAATTCAGTCTTTCAAGGAAAAATTAAGCATTTCAAGCTTAGGTACTGTTATTTGAGGGGTGTACAACAAGAAGGGGAGTTGAAGCTTGAGTATATCAACACAGAAGATCACGTTGTTGATCTGTTTACTAAAGGTTTTCACGTTTCTCGATTTGAATAATTGAGAAAGATGGTAGGTGTTAAGAAGCTGAGTTTCTGAGCCAAGGAGGAGTATGTAGAAGAAATGTCTCAGAAGATTAGAAATTTAGTTTAGCTTGTTCCTTAGCATGCACGCAATGTATACAAATTCAATAAAAGTTAATTGAGTTAGCTTTTTGTTAAATAACAGTTAAGAGTCTAAGAAACTATAAATGATTGTATTCTCAAAAGTTGTATATAATTCATCTTTGCAATAAACTCAATACATCACTGAGTTTTCTTAGCAATTTTGCTTCCTTGTTTTCTCTTCTTCTAGAAATTAAATCTTGTTCTTGCAACCTTTTTCTTTCCTTCTGTTCTTTCTTATTTTAACATTTACTAACATAGTTTTTCAGTTCTTGAATGATCGACAGATAACATCAGTAGGACCACTCCCTTATGGTACCTTATCCTAGAAATGTAATCTAATGGTTTCTTGACGAAAAATGAACTACCGATCTCAGAATCCCATTGGTTATAAGCCCTTTTAAATCGCAAGACGGTAGGTGCAGGAACCCTTACAAGGATGTGTGATATAAGATGGTATGGAAGAGTCATCTCTTCCTATGTTCCTTATGTTAGCCAATGTCTTTATCCCTACTAAACTTTAAATTGAACACGTGGCATAGAACTTATTACATGTCCCAGATCATTCATGAAAGGGTTAAAAATTAAATAAATGTGGAATACTTGATTTTGGTTCCATCTTGAGTTCCGAAGCGATTTTTGTGGCCAAAACGAGCTCCAATCTCCCGAGATCTTCACGAAAAACATTCACCGACACGTGGTTAACATCTTTCTACAATTTTTGTAATACGTATGCACTCTTAACAGGTCAGAGGATCGATATGATTACGAATGATATGAGCAATAGAAAGAGACCTTAACCTTTAAATATGACTTTCACATTGGGCTTCCCCATCACAAGCCCGATATAGGTCCAGTCCATTGATGTAGATTGTTTATTGGGCCATTTTATTATCTTTATCCGAATCAAATTATGTAACTTGACCATTAAGTTATTGAAAATTTGAAAATTACAATTAATAGTTGTCCAACATAATAAGAAAGGACAAAATTATCCGACATAAACACTGCACTGCATTGCATTGCCTTTATATAAGATCAAAATCTGGTGACATCCTCCTATTTATGTTAGAATTGCATTTAAAAATAGATTCCTGATGGAATTTATGGATCCTACTCCTAAAAAAATGACCATTTAGAATTTCGAGATTAACTGCAATCCGATAGATACTTAGAATTTATGAATCTTATCTCCCGACTACACATTTTCGATTTATGTTAGAATTATTTATTTTCTGATATGAAATACAGATATATTAAACGAATTTTTAATAACTCTTTAACTTTGTCTTTTTTAAATAAAAAAGAAATTTTTACTATAGTTGAAACTATATCTACATTACAAGGAGTTCAAGGCATTAAGCATATCATCATATTGACAATATAACCAAAAAACTCTAGAAGTAAGACAGTATATCTGTTTGAAAGATAGACAATGAAAAGAAACAACTAAAGACACCACTTATACTTCATGTCCATCATAAGTTAACATCTTTAACTTTATGTTAAAAGTATGTTGAACGCATTTTCGCATTGAAATGAGTGGCATTTTCCTTTAGTTTCTGCATACAATCATTAAGTTTTATACATATTTTTCATGCTAAATTGTTTAGTTTACCTTAATCTCCATTTATAGTTGTTACTATTTAATTTGTAAGAAATACACTTGACTTTAGTTGTAAAGGACCACAACAACAATTAAATGAAGGAAGGAGAGTCCAAGTTAAAACAATGCAGTAAAGGAGAGCTGAAACAATCCTAAGCTGAAGCATTAAACGATAAGACTAAAAGAAAAGGACCAGCCCAAAATGCTGGCCACCAAGGAGAAAGCGACAGCTGCTGGAAGGCACACCAAAACGTTGCCGCAGAGGAAAGCAGAGTGGGGTAGAACGAAAATAAAAGAAGGGGTTAGGTTTCATGGGAGGAATTTAATTTGGTCACATCGGGCAGCAGTGGAGGCGTGGTTGGTTTGAAACGAAGGTAGCAGAAGGGAGAGGCGTGAAAAGGAAAAGAACAGTGGAGGCAGACCCATCACGAAGCAGCACCCAAGATGCTCATGTAGTGACGCAAAACAGGAGCTACAATGTGCAAACCAGAGGAGACCCACCACCAAAACGACGCTTCCTGCAGAAGGGCACAACAGAGGGCTCAACCAGAGCAAAACAAGGAGCAGCGACACACACGTGAGGCAGCACCAGGAGACGCAAACAACACAGAGAGGGTGAACCCAAAACCCATTTGTCCGCTATTTTATATCTATTTTTCCCTTTTTTCTATGTTATTTGCTGACTTTAATGCTTGCGGTTTTCTTCCTATAATGACTGAGTAGCTTCCTAAAAGCTTCAAGGTTGGGGCTGAAACTTTTAGCTAATTTTTATGGATTAAATCTTGGTTGATTTATGAGTATGAGTTTCTTGGCTTTGATTTCTCTGTTTTGATATTAATTTTGTTGGTATTGTGTTTGGCCAACCATTACTTGATATTAGTTGTTAATTGAGGAACCGATAGGTGAAAATTGGTAGCAGAACTCCAAAATAGGGAACTTGTAAATTTCAGATTTAGATATAGACTGAGTTTATGAGAGAAAACTCGGGTTAGCAAAGAACTTAATAGGTTATGCTTGATTGCTAGACTACGACAGTAGATTAGGATTATTGCATAATACTCCTTTGATACCTTGAAAAAGGATTTAAGAAACTCTAGGCTCAACCTTCTATCAGCCAAAATTCGCCTCATAAATTGATCCAGGTAAAGTCTATAGAAAACGCTAAAAGTGGAACCATCCTTGAAGCTTACCACATTCCATTCGAATTAATCCCTAGTGACATTCGCTTCTTTATTTAGCTTTGGTTTTATTATTTTTTTATAGTTTAAATCCTTAATTTAATTCCCTATTCTTACATAATTGCTTAGTCCAATTAATTGAGTAATCCAAGCCTAGTACTTACACAATTACTCCTTGTGGGACGATATTATACTATACTACTTGAGACCCGTGAGCTTGCAGAGTTACGTCAAAGTATATCCTAAATAAATAGTTTATTTATTAATAGGAAAATTTTTACTTCAATAATTATTATTTTGTGTGAATAAAAAAACAAAAAATCAAATAGCTTAAAATTGACCAATGATCTTTATATTTAAATAGCAAAAATCCTTGTTATTGAAATTGTAGTTTCAATTACTTGGAACAAATCGTAGCAAGTACTAGTATGCTGAGCGAGAGAAATATCACCAGTTACAAATGAATTATCAACACAAATCATGGTAAGTACTAGTCAGATGAGTAGGGATGACAATGGGCTAACATATGGGCCTAAATTTAGGTATTTTTAATGATCCAACTTATGGGCCAAATAAGACCTAGACTAGTTTGATGTTCAATTTCTTTAAGAAAAAAGATGTTGTTTTTCTTAGAAAAGTTAGGCCTCAGGCCTGGGCTTGGGCAACCTAAGCATGGACTCAATTAAAAAAAGATGTTATTTTATACTTTTAGTTAAAACATATTTAAAAAATTAGCAAGATCGGCCCATGAGTCGACCCATTGCCATCCTTACGGTTAAGTGAGAGTGATATCACCAACTTACCAATCAATTACCAACATAACTTATCTTTTAACATAAACTAACATTAATAAAAAATCTAGCAACTATACAGTTAAAGGAAGGTACTAAAGTAGTATTAGTTCGCTAATTTGCCTTTGCAATGTGAAGTAACTCAAGATAAAGGTCGTAATAAATGGGAAGCTAAGCTCTAAAAGAATAAAAATCCACGTCGTTCGCACCTGCGTGAACATTTAGAAATGTAAGAATGACGAAATCATATCTCATTAAACTAAAGTTAACTGCATGAAATAGTGTAGACTGATAGATTAAGGCTTTTAAAATTAATGATTTTGATGATAACAATCAATAATATTTAGTTACAGTTTAAAATTCAAGTTTATTTGATTGGATTATTTCATTTATTCAAAAATATAACGGTATAAAAAGGGATTATATAACTTAGTTATCTATTTAGATGAAGAACATTTAACAATTCCAAATTTGCAGGAATCATCTTAACGACTTTATTTCAACAATAAAAAATGGTCCCATAAAATCTAGAATGTATAAGCACCTATCATCTCTGTATGGACGAAGGATCATTCTATTCACCTGATTCGATAGTCGACTCCAAGATAAAGTCAAATATTTATCTTAATTTTTAAATACTTGAAAATACTATCAATGGTTATATCGAAGTTGTTTAGAAGATTCAAGGCAAATTCAATCAGTTAACAATATAATTGAAGCAACTGATAGTTGAAGAGAACTATTAGTTAAGGAAGAGCCACTGCATTCACAAATTACATCAGATTTCCTGAAATTCATCAGTAGCATCAATACTCTTGAAAATCATATCATTATCAAACCATCTATTATTTAGAAAGTAAAACCCTGTACTGAGAGAGATCAATATTCTTTGAAGCTTGTATTGACCAAAACCCACTTTCATTTGTTGAAAGCTTGTAGAGGCTAGTTAAATACTATTAGTGTGAAAGGTTAAAGAACCTTGAAAAATATATACTTGTGAGCTTGGAGAGGCTCATCAAATTACTACTTGGAGAATTTAGTGAAATACTCAAGTTCAACGCTTGGGGACTAGACATAGGCTTGGTTATAAGTTGAACCAGTATAAATTGGTTGTGTCATTCTTTCTCTTTCCTTAACTTTTAAATTTTCACGTTATAGTTATAGTTATTTTCAATTTGTAAGAGGCTCCTTTTATTTTAAAATTTAACAGGCTCCTTTCATTTTAAATTTTAATAAACCCTTTCATTTTAAAATTTAACAGGTATCATTTTTACAAATTGATCGCAACTTTACAAAAATTTTCAAGTCATACACAATTCACCCCACTTGCGCGTGTTTGCTTTATGATTTGGTATCAGAGTGAGGTTTTACATTATTGTGTTTTGCAGCGTATGATAGATCATGGAAAACAACTTACGAAGTCTTGAAGGACATTCTATTACAAAGCCTTGTTATTTTAGTGAAATAATTATTCCTATTGGAAGGAAAGAATGAAAATTCTTCTCTAATATGTGGATACTGAAGACTGGCAAGCTATCAAAATGAGAGCTACATCTCCTGCTACTAATAATGTAGAATTATGGATTGATACTGATAAAAGAAATGCACAGCTGAATGCCAAAGGAAGACATCATTTGATTTGTGCACTCTCTCTTGAAGAATATGAAAAGATACCCTATTGTTCTACAGCAAAGGAAATGTGAGTCAAACTTCAAGTTTCCTTTGAAGGAACAAATGAGGTTACAAAAATAGGATTATTTTTTTAGTGCATCTATATGAAACTATTAGCATGAAACAGGGAGAAACCATAAACGAATTCTTTGGAAGATTTAACAACATCATCATAGCCTTGAAAAACTTGTGAAAGATATATCCTAATGATGAATTCGTGACAAAGATCCTAAGGTCACTACTAAAGGAATGGAGACCCAAAGTGACATCTCTACAAATTACAAAGGATCTAGATACTATTTCATTTGATTGGCTAAGAGGAAACTTGATGATCCATGAGACAGAGCTTAGAAGAGATGAAGGATCCTCCTATAGAAGGGAATGGCTTTGAAAGCTACTGATAAATCATCTCCATCCAACGGTGATGAAAGTGACATTGAGTTATAGATAGATGGGGATGATGAATTTAACTTTATGGTCAGAAAATATGCACTCTTTTACAAAAAGAAGTTGACAAAAAAAGAGAAGGAAATAAGAAAACTGGAAACAATAGGTTCCTATCAAAAGGCAATGGTAACAGTAGCAATACATAGAATACTCAAATTCTATGTTATCACTGCAAGAAGCCTAGATGCATCAAACCAGAATGTCCCCTCCTTCTTCATAAGGAAAAAAATGAAAATAGAAGGCCCAAAAAGCAAGCTATGACTACAGTGTGGTTTGATGAAGATTTTGAAATTTTTTATGAAGAAGGGTATAAAGAAGTAAGTAATCTTTGTCTTATGACTAATTCAGAAGCAGATAAGTTATATTGTTCTGACTCTGATATTAAATTTGATGAATTACGAGATGCATATCATGATTGTATACTCAGTATAAGAAGTTAACTGTGCAGTATTTCAAAGAGGTTAAGAAGTTTATAAAACAATGATGCATCTTTGAAAAATTAAACTAAATCATTAGAATAAGTGAGTAAGAACTTGTTTTCTAAGAATATATCTCTTGAAAATGATTATACGCAAAAGATATCCAGCAATGATTTTTTGGAAGAAAAAGTGAATCAGTTAGAAAATGCATTACTTGATAATGATTCTGAAAAAGCAAAACAATTAGAAGAAAAGGTTCCTGTACTAGAACTTGAAAAAGAGAAATTTGCTGGAAAAATCATATCTTTAGAAAAGAATCTTGCTAATTTTGTCGATGGAAAGAATAATCTTGATGCATTACTTGGTAATGGTAAAGGTGTCTTTGATAAGATAGGAATAGGATATAATGAAGATAATAATATTTAGTTGTACAAGAATTTCTTTCTTAGAAATAACAATAGCCATAATCGAAAAGGCAGTAACTTGTTGCATGAAAAAAATGACAGTAACTCTCATTCATCTATTTTATGCTTTTACTGTGGCAAACATTGACATATTAGTCACTCTTGTAACATTCGTAAAATGAAGAAATTATCTAAGATATATGTTTGGAGATCAAAACGTCAAACTACTAACTTGAAAGGACCCAGAAAAGTTTGGGTACCTAAATTAAGATAATACATTCTGCAGATATGCTTTAGAATAATGACAAGAGAAAATCAATCAATAGTTGATAGTGGTTGTTCAAGACAAATATAAAATATCAGACTTTAACTATATTAAAAGAAAAGATGGAGATAAAGTTGTCTTTGATAACAAAAACAAAACAAAAACCACTGGAATTGGTAAAATTGATGCCTCTGATGTTACTTCTATTGATAATGTTCTGTATATTGATGGTTTGAAACATAACTTGCTAAGTGTAAGTCAGGTGTGTGATAAGGGATATAAAGACACATTTTATGCATTTGATTGTGAAATAATTGATAATCATAATGATAACATTATATTTGTTGGTCTTAGAAATTAGAATATATATTGTGCTCAATTAAAAGACATTTCTTCTAAAAAAGTTAAGTGTTTTGTTTCTCCAGAAAAGGATTCACTAATATGGCATAGAAGATTTGGACATGCTAGCATAATCATTTTATCAAAATTGTCCAAAAATGAGTTAGTAAGAGGATTAACAAAATTTAACCTTTGAAAATAATCAGGTTTGTGAAGCATGCTTAAAAGGAAAACAAGTTATAAGTAGCTTTCCACCTAAGAATATTGTATCTACTAACCAACCATTTGAGCTTATACATATGGATTTATTTAGTCCTATTAGAATTCAAAGTTTTGGTGGTAAACATTATAGATTTTCATGGTTTTATTTTATAGCAGATAAGGATGATGTATTTGAAGCCTTTGGGAAGTTTGCAGGAAAATTTTGATTGAAAAAGGGTATTGCATTACTTCAATTCGAAGTGATCATGGAGAAGAATTTAATAACAGAAAATTTGAAGATTTTTGTGATGATAACGGTATTACTCATAATTTCTCATGTCCAAGGACTCATCAGTAGAATGGAGTTGTTGAGAGAAAGGACAAGACCCTTGTTGATATAGCCAGGACCATGTTATGTGAAAGTGATCTACCTCATGGCTACTAGGTAGAAGCTATGCTTATAGCTTGTTACATTATAAATAGGTGTCTTATAAGACCTATTCTCAAAAAGACCCCTTTTGAGCTGTGGAAAGGAAGAAAGCCAAATGTTGCTTACTTTCAAGTTGTTGACTGCAAGTATTTTGTGTTGAATAATGTTAAGGACAACCTTGGAAATTTTGATGCAAGTTATGATGAAGCTATATTTCTGGGATACAACATTGTTATCAAAGGATTTAGAGTCTACAACAAAAGAACTAAGAGGATAGAAGATTTAATACATATAGTGTTTAATGAATTGCTACCCTTAACAATAACTGCTAATTTAGATGATGAAGAGCATCCTTTGTTTTCTAAAGATATGTTACAAATTCAAACTTAGTAGGAGTTCCTTCAGATTCATAAGATCAAGAAGGTCCTTCTGAAGCTAGGACCAAGAAGGCTCTTTCTCCAAGTGCACCTCAACTGGCTCCTATATTGCAAAGGACACCAAGAGAATGGAGAGGTCTTGATACACTTTAGTATATTTTGGGATACCCTTCAGAAGGTCTTAGAATAAGAGCATCCTTCAAAAACAATTATGTTGCCTTTGTTTCACAACTAGAACCAAAAATTGTTGAAGAGACACTTGCTGATGAAAATTGGACTTCAACTATAAAAGATGAACTAAACCAGTTTGACAGGAACCAAGTTTCGAATCTGGTACCTTATCCACACAACAAGTCAGTGATTAGAACTCGTTGGGTATTTAGAAATAAACTTGAAGAAAATGGTAAGGTGGTAAGAAATAAAGCTAGACTTGTAATTCAAGGCTATAACCAACAAGCAGGTCTTATTTTGATGAGACTTATGCTCCTGTTGCTAGATTAGAGTCTATCAGAATTTTCATTGCTTTTGCATTATGTAGAAATTTTAAATTGTTTCAAATAAACGTCAAAAGTGCTTTTTTAAATTGATATATTAACAAAGAAGTGTTTGTTAAGCAACTTCTAGGTTTTAGGGACATAGACCATCCAGATTATATGATAAAATTAACAAAAGATTTGTATGGTCTAAAGTAGGCTCCTCGAGCATGGTAAGACAGGTTAAGTAACTTTCTGCTTGAGAATAACTTTGAAATAGGAAAGATAGAAAAAACCTTATTTATCATAAGTACGATTAATTTATCTAAACATACAGTGCATCATTTTAGGACTAAGCATATAGAAATTAAACATCATTTTCTTAGAGATCATGTTTTAGAAGGAACAATTGAATTATTGCATGTTAATACTAAAAATCAAGTAGTTGGCATTTTACTAAGCCATTTTCAAAAGATAGATTTTGTTTGTTAAGAAAAGAGCTTGGTATGTGCAAATTATCATCCATCTAACATTGTTTGAAGATTTTATGTTACTTCTTTTGCAGATATTAACAGGCTCCTTCTAATGTGCTACATAGAAGGCTCCTATTAATTTAAAAGAGAAGAGTAACTTTATTCAGAGATCGCAGTTACTAAATGGTCGTTTCCAATTTTAAAATCACGTGCGTGGTACTGTCAGATTGACAGAAGATACAGAAACTATCACACCTTTAGGGACGTGTGTGCTTTTTCATCTTCACATAAAACCCACTCTTAGAAATCATTCAACATACCTAAAAATGGTTTCTTCCTACATATTATCTTCATCATCCCTTGAAGCTCATTCTATCTCACTGCATTTGAACTCCTTCTTTCTTAAATCTCTTTAGAAATTACCAACATCCTTTGTTTTTGAAATTGGCATAAACAAAACCAAAGGGTCAAGAGAAATTATGGAAACCCACTTCTAGCCATAAAGAAACCCTACGCCATGAACTTCTGAAGTTTCTGTTTTTGAACCTTTTAGGTCACCTACAACAAAAACACCAAAAACTTATTTTGAACCCATTGTTGTCTCTTCTGTTAAAAGAAGCCTCAATTTTTAGAGCAATCCAAATAGATGACACCCTTGCATACATATGGAAGAAAGAAGAAAAATATTCCTTCATCATCGCCACTGGAAGAATAGGCTTTTGATTCATTCATTGAAATCATAAATCAAATACAAAAAAACAATATGATTCTAAGCCTGATGAAGAAAGTCCTATTTTTAACAACACAAACCCTAGCTCATTAAAAGAAGAAGAAAAAGAATCTTTTAGTGAAGAAGAGCCTACTTATATAGGGATAGTTTCTAGTAAGGGGGAGTTTCCTATTGCATCGAGAAAGGTAAGATTCCTCTCTTCTTCTCCAGTTTTAAGAGCCTTCTCTCCTGTGTTTTCACCTTATCTTCACCCTCACCACCACCAAAGCATAAGTCTACTCCCACTCCTAAAATCTCTTCACATAGACCATCATCAACACATTGACCTGGACCCATTATTCCACATTTTTTCGAAGAATATTGGATCATCTTTGACAATGATTCAGAAGAAGAACTAGTTTGTTTGATCAGAAGACCACAAACTAGAGGAAATATAGTGCAGGCGGTGAAAGAGTTTGAAGTTTAAAAAGAAAAGAGTCTTGACAATGAGCCGAAGGAAGCGAAAGCTTCTTTAAAAAGAAAGAGAGAAGAAATAAAAAAAAGGCCAAGTGCCTATCCTTAAAAAAACCAAAGAGGATCTTATCACTCAGGAGGAATCTCACTTTTAAAAATTTTCTAAGGCCAAATGATCGAAGAAAAGGAAAACTTCTGTACAATAGAAAGTAGAGTCTTCAGCACCTCCAAAAATGTTTTAATCAATGGAAGTTGAAGCAAGATACAAAATGCACTACAAGAAATGAAAGGTGGTTACTGGGTTCATTCTGCCTCCTTTGTTGTTTGATGACATTGGTATTCCTATTTTCCCTTACTTTCTCTCTGTTGGATGGCATAATGTCTTATCTTTAATGAGACTATCTATGATGAGTTGGTTCGTTCATTTTATATACATATGAAAAGGAAATTATAGATGGAGAGTTGGCAATTGTATCTTGGGTGCGTGAATGTGAAAATTTACTTATTGAGGAAATTTTGAGAAACCTACTGGATATAACTCCTATAGGTAAAATTGATTTTCCTTGTTATAACTGGGATGTGACTGATTTAAATTTAGGAGAAGTTATGGAATTTATCTATCTTTACATCGAGAATACACAAGATGGCAAACCTTGGTATAGATAGATTTATTACCACGATGTCTTGCATCACTATCTGCAACTTGAATTTTTTCAGTTCGATCGGTTGAATGGTGCAATCTGCTGGACACATATGTTGTCTACAATTTATGGAAAGGTAACTGGATGAACCTTATAGCAATGATTATGTGTTTTGTGTTGGACAAGGACAGTTATAAGAACACTACTAGATGCTTGCGATATGGTATGCTGCTTACCAAGATATTTGCTTATTATGATTTATCTTTTGACAACTTGTAATGGTACAAGGTTGTTAAGTTTCACTCATCAATTCCCTTTCAATTCGGCTATAAGTTGAAAGATAATGAATGAGTGGAGAAGAAGACTGAAAGGGTAGCAGATGTTTTAGGTCTTGTTCCAGAGAAACAGGCTCCTGTCACTCCTCAAGATGCAAACAATATGATTCTTCAACAACAGTTGAGGGAAATCCGACTTAATCAGGATCAAATGAGTGGCCAAATAAATAGAATGCAAGATCAACTTAATGATATGTAATTCTCTTAAAGAATATTTTCGATGAAGAACATACTTTTTTTAACGCTTTATGTGATTAATTTTTACTTCTGTTAATGTTTTTACCTTGAATATTTGTGCATGGTTATTTTGCTTACTTTGTTTAGTTCTTTCCCCTTCTTTTTGATAATGACAAAAAGGGGAGAGTAAAAGATATATATATATACTTTGATATAGATATATGTTTTTCTTTGATATTTTTGTTTTGATATTGCTAATTTTTGCTTTTATGAATTTTAAATGTGGAATCTGTTTTTTATGAATCTATTGATTGGTTGATAAACTTGCCTATGCTATTGAAATGTTGAAATTTGTTGAAATGATATACTTTGTTAATTTTTTAAATGTTCTTATGTTTTGGAACACATCTAATATGTGCTAATAGATACTTAATATTCTTATGCTAAATTTTGACAAAAGGCTCCTCCAATCATAATTGATAGTAAGAACTTACATATAAAGAGTACAGGTATTTTTCAAAATCCTTTATTGTTACTTGAATCATTTGAAAAATATATCTGTCATTGCTTGTCATCATCAAAAAGTAGGAGATTCTTAGCTCAAGGCTTTTAAACTAATTATTTTGATGATAACAATCAATAATATTTAATTACATTTCAAAATTCAAATTTATTTGATTGAATTATCTCATTTATTCAAAATGATAATAATATAAAAGGGGATATGTAACTTAGTTATCTGGTTAGATGATGATCGCGGCTCTGTCGATTCGATCTTACGATCGATCCTTGGAAACCGGTCAAATATATAAAAATTCCAAGATTGCG
>JAOSBN010011777.1:0-18303 GCA_027563595.1 Erythroxylum suave | reverse complement strand
GTACTGTTTAACACTTAAAATTGTAATATTAGTTTTTCTTCAATAATAAATTGTAAACATTCAAAACAAATCTCCAAAAAAACATATATTAACTATGATAGACTATAAAAATGTTAGTTTAATAATTTATAAAAATTTCAATCATCTAGCGACGAATTCCAGAAATTGTCACTAAATGTCTAGCATTTAGCGACGCAAATTAGAATTCGTCATTGAATGCGGAACATTTGGTGACGATTCAAATAATTCGTCGCTAAATGCTAGACATTTAATGACGAGGAAAAATAATTGTCGCAATACGTATAAACTTTCACGACCAAATAAAATTATTCTCGCCAAATGCAAAACTTTTAAATAACGAATCTTTGTATGCGTTGCAATATATTTGAGTAGTTATGGTGACGTTTTGAGAAATTATTGCAATTGTGTTTTTTAGCGACGAATATGTGGCATCGTCACCCACACCCCATCATTTAGTGATGATTGTTCAGAATTGTCACTAAATATACAACATGAGGCGACGAATGCTGTGTTTCGTCGCTAAAGGGAGTTGTTATCAATAAATTACAAGCTTTTAGTGACAAATATTTTTAATTGTCGTAATATGTTGCCTTTGGGCGACAAATTTTTTTCGTTGCTAAAGAAATCGTTGCCAAAAGGCTATATTGTTGTAATGTATGCACTTTCAGTTTATGTTATTATGGTCATATAATTGAATTTTTCACCCTTATTTTGTTAGTTTCTTGATATTAACATATGAAAGGCAAGTGCGCCTAATATAAAAGACCCAAAAACATGTTAATGGTTTGGGCGTGTTAAGGCAATCACAGGCCACAACAACGGGCCTGTATTTCTTTTCTTTTGTGATAACATTTCTTTTACCCTTTTCTTCTCACCACACAGATGGTATTGTATATAGTAATAATTAAGTAGGTATCGTATTGTACAGCTAGCATGTCAGATTTGATAGTTAGACTTTTCTTGACTCTAGGAGACTCGATCAATAGAAAAAGGTTTAGAGAGGTACAAATATTGCCGTGTAAATACAATACAAATGCAATTAAAAATATTCTCTTTCTCCTACCTTCTGATTTCTTTACCATTTTTACCATGGTATCATACCTACTTTCCGATTCCTCTACCTTAACCTAACCTATAACAGTAGATAACAGTGGCTCCGGTGCTACAAAATACTAACAACAAATTAATACGAGCCCTACTTTGTCATCAATACTGAAAATCCTAGTGTTGTGCTTGTCAGAACACCTTTCAACGTCAACAACTACAGACCAAATCTATGACCATAGCTTTACGTGCTAAAGACAAGACAAGCTGTCCATCGAAGGAACCTGCACCATACCTATAAAAGATCCAGTCTTATTAGCAAAATGAAAGAGAGCCTATAAAAGATCCAGTCTTATTAGCAAAATGAAAGAGAGCAGACAACATGATAAAATCATGGATCCTCAATGCCATGATCAAAAAGTTAGGTGATGCCTTTTTATCTTTTATTACTACTAGAAAGCTTTAGGTAGAATTACAAGAGAGGTTTGGTAAAGCTAATGGGCCATTGTTATATCAAATAGAAAGGAAAATAAATTCTTTTAAATAAAGCACCTTAACATTATCTACTTATTATACTAAGCACCTGTTTGGTTGAGTTTTCGAAGGATAAAAAAGTACTTTTTTTTATTGCAAAAATTATTTTTTTTAAAAATAAGTGTTTAATCGTAAAATTCAAAAACACTTTTTAAATAGAAATTACTTTTTGAGAAACTTAAATATAACTTTTTAAAAAATTCAAATTTGGAACTTTTAAAGTAAGCCTTATTTTAACTTTTTCGGTTAAACTTTACATTTATAATTTGCATCATTTACGTTTATAACATCCAACGCTTAAAAACTCTCTTGAAACTAAAATTCATCTCTCTCTTCTCTCTGCCTCTTCTCTGTGATCTGGTCCATTCTCTCTTCTCTCTACCTCTGCTCTGTGATCTGCGCAAATGTGGGTCTTGTGGTCAGAAAAGCAAGCATTAAGTGAATGGGAATGACATACAGGCTGCAAAGCAAAAAAATGGAAGAACAATGTCACCGGTGAAAGGTTCGATGCTACCCCTAGAACAATGGGTTCGTATAGCAACTATGGACCTCTTTATCTAAATGGCGGTTATCTCTTGATTTTGTCTTATTTTGAGTGTTATGAAATAATTGTTGCATCTATGGTAGTAATATTCATGAACTGTCTCATACCCATGTAACTATGGATATGAGAGTTTGTCAGTTTTGTTTTCTTGATTGAGTTTTACATGTGCAGAAATTATGGTCATATGGTGTGAGTTTTATGCTAAATTAAAATACATTATCCTTTGCATTTGCAGATGATGCAGTTAGCCTAGTATCATGATCGTGCTATTTCTGTGAAACCAAAGTGTTCTTCCATTAAAAAGCGGAAATAAAAGTTGCTTCCTTTTCTGCAAGGTATTTGTCTTTCAAGAACAAAATATTGCTACTGGTAAATTTATTTAACTTTGCTGCCTGGATTTACAGTACTGATGTATGAAATTATTCTCATGGTTGCAATTATAGAGAAATATGAACCAGTTTATGCAAAGTGGACAATAGAGCACTGTGCGGTGTGTAGATGGGTTGAAGACTGGGACTACAACAAAATTATTATCTGCAACATGTAGTATGAAAATTATTGATTGGAATTCCATTTCATTTGTTTATTTGGTTCTGTGGATAATCACTAGGAGTAGTAACTGAACCCTTCGACCATGTATTGATCTAAACAACAAATAGATCAAGTAGTTTTCCATTTTGTCTTTTAGACAACCTTCCAATTCTGTAACAGAGAAAACCTTAGTCTGTGGCTAAAAGGATTGCAAGATAGTTAGAATGTTTTGCATACTGCTGATAATTTGAGCTTCAATCCCTTTGTTTATATGAAAGCTAAAGCGTTTGTACTCAAGCAATCTTGTGCTGTCAGCTTTGTATTATTGTATACATGCTGCAACTGTCTAAAATTGAGTTGATGTGCTTTTTGGTTCATTAGCACCCATGACTCCAAAAGAAGTGAGAAAAGGAAGTCATTATCTGCTAATCTCTCTTAACAGCAACGAGGAAATTGTTTTTCTAAATGCCAACTCTTAATGTATGTTTTCCAAATGTCAGATAGCTATTCATCAACAATGCTATGAGGCAAAGAATGTGCGGGATTTTACTTCATAGGTTTGCAAAGCATGTGAAACAACTAATGTCAAGCAAGAGTGTTGCCTTTGTCTTGTAAAAGGTTAGATCTTTTCGTGATCTTATAATAGATGTTTTAGATCAAGATGCCTTTTTTTTTATTTCCTTAACATTGGGCATAACAAATGGTAGGATCTCTTCTTTTCTTGAGATAGCTCTACAAATCGTATCCCAAATCTGTTGCCTAGGACATAGATTTTGTATTGTTATATAATGTGTATACTTTCTTTCTATTAACATTATAAGCATTTCTTTAGCTGGTTTTACTTTTATTGTTTTGATTTTGTTTATCATCTCTTTAACATTTTCTCCTCTACTATTTTTTCCCTAAAAAATAGGTAATGCTCTAAAGCCAACAGATGTGGAGACATTATGGGTTCACATCACATGTGCATGGTTTCAACTTAAGTCTCCTTTGCTAGTGATGAAAAGATAGAACCTATACTTGGAATATTTTCCTGGGTGGATGGTGAGATTTTGAATTCAGGTGTTTGTATTCAACTGCCAGCAGAGTTTGGATTTCTTTTTATTATGCATGGATCCTTCAGATAATTTCTTTGCTTCATGTATTATTAGATACCTAAAGCTTTTACGACTAAATATAAGATCAACTATCTGATTGATGAGAAGGAATTGTATCCTGTTAAAAATGGGAAAGGTTGTCTAATCAATGTTAGTGAAAGATCAGAACACCTTAAACATATAAAAATACTATTTTTGCATTTTTTTATTTATAGAATAGCAAAACTTGCTTGCGTCCAAGATCAACTCTTGACACGCTCTCCTTTTTGTGATACACTAAAGAACAGCTGAAGAAGCCATTTCCCATAAGTTGACAGGACCTTGTCATCATCCATTAGAACAAGCTAAAAATATACTTGTATAAATTGATTTGGTTTATATGGTTTAACAAGTTACCTCTTAACGGAAGCAGTGCTGGAATTTTTTTCCTCTAGTAAGATGCTGAAGGAGATTAATTACACTTACCTATGTTTGATACCTAAGAAGGAGCGTCCAGAATTGGTTACAGACTATCGTCCAATATCATGTTGCAACATCGTG
Organism: Erythroxylum suave; assembly: GCA_027563595.1. Classification (NCBI taxonomy): domain Eukaryota; kingdom Viridiplantae; phylum Streptophyta; class Magnoliopsida; order Malpighiales; family Erythroxylaceae; genus Erythroxylum; species Erythroxylum suave. Next base: position 13,992 of record JAOSBN010011777.1, on the reverse strand, counting down.
TATAAGATAATCTCTTCTCTATTGGCTGAACGGTTTAGGAGTGTTTTGAATCGCTTCTCTATTAGCTGAACGATTGAGGAGTGTTTTGGTTGATGTCGTAGGCAATGAACAAGGAGCTTTTCTTCCTTCGAGGAGTATTGAGGATAACATTCTATTGTTGCAAGATTTAATGGGTGATTATTATTCGAGTAAAAGGATTAAAATTTGTGCTCTGAAGATCGATCTTTATAAAGCTATGACACGATTGGCTGGAGATATCTGAAGAATTGTTTGGAAGGTATGGGCTGCCCTCAAGGTTTGTCACTGTATACTTCAATGCATTCAAACTCCTACTGTGAGTGTGTTAATCAATGGTGTGCCTACGAAACCTTTTCCTATTCAGCACCGTATTCAGCAAGGAGACGTCCTATCCCTCTTCTTATTCAGATTGGTAATGGAGGGTCTGTCTCGATTAATCAATAAACTGGTTGATTGTAATGGACTATTTCCGTACCATTATAAATGTAGATCTATGAAATTGACTCATTTATTATATGTGGATGATGTAATATTGTTGTGTAAGGTTGAACCTCATGCGCTACAAATGATGATGAGCTTGGTGCATATTTTTTTTGGTTGGTCTAGCATGCAAGTGAATATCCAGAAGAGTGGGTTATTTGTGTCGGCAGATGTTCAAGATTTGGATAGGCTTACTAGTGTGGTGGGATTGCCTCTTCATGGGGAGAGGTATCTGGGGGTACTGATTACAACAGCTAAGCCCAAATATGCTGATTTTTTTACCATTATTGGAGAAATTGAAAGATTGTATTAGTGCTTGGCAAAACAGATTCCTTTCTTTAGCGGCCAGAGTCACTGTTATTGTTTCAATTTTGAATAGCATGCACATTCATTGGAGTGCTCATGTGGTGATTCCCAAGTAAGTTCTCAAGGAGACGGATCGGATTTTAAAATCCTTCCTATGGACGAGTAAGCACGAAAAGTGTAGGGAAGCCAAAGTAAAATGGAGTGAGGTGGTGCTGTCAAAAAAACAAAGGGGTTTGGGGATTATCTCAATCTCTCAAATGCAAAGGGCTACTCATGAAGCAGATCTGGAGACTATTTATGGATAAAGAGGCATTGTGGGTTCAGTGGGTCCAAAGTTATCATCTTAAGGGGCATAGTTTTTGGGCACTGTAATTGTGGCACGACCAATCTTGGTTTTTCAAAAGTTTGCTGGCAATCTGAGACAAGATATATCCTCTGATTAAAACTAAGGTCAGGAATGGAGAGCGGACATTTTTTTGGTATGATAACTAGCATACATGTAGCCCATTGTGGTTGCGGCCAGATCTAGTAGCTCTTAGGAACTGAATTCCTAAAGAAGCTACCATGTCTTGAATAATTCGGGAGGGAGCACATCTATGTACATATAGATTTGGCCAAGCTATTGAAAGCTATATGAGTGGTATGTCCATTCACAGTCAACCGGATAGGCAGGTTTGGGTGGTCAATACAATGGAGAATTTTCAACCAAATTAGCTCGTAGACTTCAGAGAGCCTCGAGGGCAATCCTATGGGCTGATGTGATATAGACACAGGTACTTAGTCCTAAATCTGCTATTTTTTTATGGTTAGCCTTTAAAAATATAATGAGAACCAAGGATTGTTGGTTTGGCAGTTATGATCGTAATTGTGTTTTGTGTAAGCAAGAGCATGAGAGTAGAAATCACTTATTCTTTCAATGCTCATATACCAAAGTAGTATGGAGCCATATTTTGCATATGATCGGGGTTCCGTTAGTGTCTTTTGCTTGAAATGAGGTGTTGAATGATGTAATGTGGCACACTAGACCTAGGATGAGAAATGGGCTACTCATTAGAACTTCGTTTCAGATGGTAGTGTATCACATTTGGAGGGAAAGGAATCGTCGTATCTATAAAGACGAGGAACAAATTGTGTATGAGCTTGCTTTTACCATTGTAAATTTGATTAGGGAGACTATCATCGCTAAAGGGTTACAAGAAGCTATTTGGTAGGAACTTCGAGTGCACTGGTTAATGTAGAGGAAGGTTAATGGTGTAACTAGTTGTGTATGGTTTTTCGGTAGGATGTGGTCCTAGTTTTTGCTCTTTTTTCCTTGTAAAAGGACTGTACATATACTTACAGTTTGAGTAATATATTAACTTTAATTTTCAAAAAAAAGTTAAATTTAAAAATTAAAGGACTTGAATTTAAAAAATTACTCCATAGATTGAGTTTATATTTAAAAAATTTGAGAATTGATTTTGGGTTATTAATTTTTTTTAAATTAAGTCTAAATTTATATCTATTAATATTTTAAAGTTAGAGCAATTTATAATTAGCATTTAGTAATTTCTTATTTACATTATTAACGGGTAGTAAAATAGAAGACAAAGCTCTTTAGATAAAAATCATATTTATGCTCTTTTTATACCATTTTATATATTTTTTGTTTACAAATTATAATTTATATTCCTCCCAAAGTGGTTAGTGTTTTAAATAAAAAATCAAATAGGCAATGATAGTCTTTTAGTCTGTTTAAAATCTTTAGAATATGATTTAGAAATTAACTTTTTGGATGGTTTAATAATCAATAGATGCATAAACAATTGTTATTACAAATAAAATATAGTTAAAATTAATAAAAGTGCTTTTTATTTTTATGTTGCCAAATAGTCTACCGTATGAAGCTCTTTTAAAAAAGTTGTTTTTTTAATTGATAGTCAAACAATCAACTAGCTTCTTAGAAAAGCTCTTCTCAGAAAATCTCTATTGATATAAGCCTATCCAAACGAACATTAAGCTAAACAAATTATGGGATGACTTATCTAGTCTTAGTCGTATTCCTATGTGCACCTGTGATGCTTCAAGGGTCATCACTGCGAAAGAAAATGCTCACAGACTCGTGCAATTTTTAATGGGTATCAATGATGAATTTGAGTATGTTGTTAACCAAATCATGTTAATGGAGCCACTACCTACTGTGAATAAAGCCTTTTCTATGTTGCAAACTGTCGAAAGACAAAAGGTAGTGAATTCTACTATGGACAGCACTCCTAACATGGAAATGCTAGCTAAACAGACGAGTAACTTGAAGAAAGGTGGAACAAATAATAACAATTCTAGCAAAGGACCCTATTTCAAGAAGGAAGATAAGTAATGTGAAAAATGCAAGGAAAATGGGTATACCTTGGAGACTTGCTTCAAGATTCATAGAGTCCCTGATTGGTACAAAGAGCTTGTTACACAGAGGGAAAAAAGGAAGACAAATATGGTTCAAATAGTCAACAGTCCTGCAGATACCACACCAGAGCAGAATGAAGAAAAGTCATGGAATGGACAGATATCTTCTAGTCTTTCTAATTTTATTCAACAGGAGATAAGTAAAGCTATCAAGGGGAAGACTACTGGGGAGGTAAAATATTCAGGGTATCAAAATTATGTAGGTAATGTTACACATTCTGTGAACGAAGCTTTTAATTGTCTAAAACCCTGGCTTATTGATTCTGGTGCTTCTACACACATGACAGTAGACCAAATTCTTTGCACTAATTATGTGGTGAATAATGCCTATGATCCTGTGACTCTACCTGATGGAACAAAGAAGGAAGTTGATCACAATGGTTAGACACATAGGGGATAAAATTTTCCTCAAAGAAATCCTACATATACCTAATTTCTTCAAGAATTTGTTGTCTGTAAATAAACTTACTACTCATAATTAAGTTGCTGCGATTTTCCACTCTAACATTTTTTTTGCAGGACCATCGGACTAATGATGTTATTGCTATTATCAAGGTAGTGAACGGATTGGATGAGCTAAACACAGAGACTTTCCTAGCCCCAGATAGCCTAAAAGGTCCTTCTTTAGAATTTTACAAATATGAGCATGTTGCTTTTAATGTTTCAATAAATTTTGATTTGTGGCATTCTAGACTAGGGCATGTATCCAAGGAAAAACTATAACACATTAATGAGATAAATGTTTCTGTTCCTATCAAACGTGAATGTCAGGTGTGCCTTTTGGCTAAACAACATAGAAAAACCCTTTCCTAAACATGAGATACATACAGATAGACCTTTTGAAATCGTCTATATAGACTTATGGGGGCCTTATAGTGTTTCTACTATGAGTGGTTCACACTATTTTCTTATAATTATAGATGATTTCACTAAAGCCACCTGGACTTTTATACTAAGACATAAATAGCAAACACAAAAAATCATTGTGTAGTTTCTTAAAACCAATGAGAGACAGCTTAACATAGAATATTAAAAATTCAGACAGATAATGGAAGAGAGTTTATCAATCAAGAATGCATCAAGACATTGATGGAGATAGAAATTCAACACCAAAAGAGTAGCTCCTATACACCACAACAAAATGGAGTGGTGGAAGTCAAGCACAAACATCTACTTTAGATCACTAGAGCCCTACTTTTCAAAGATAAATTGCCTAGAGGATATTGGGCAGAAGCACTATTAACAGCTACATACTTGATAAATTGAATTCCAACCAAAGTCCTGGGATGGATGAATCATTTTGAGAAAATGTACAAAAGAAAACCCAACTATGAACATCTAAAAATCTTTGGTTGCCTTTGCTTTGCCTTAGACAAAACACCAAACAGAACAAAATTCGATCATAGGTCAAAAAGATGCATCTACCTTGGGTACATGCCAGACTACAAAGCCTATAGAGTTATGGATTTGAATATTAAAGCAGTGTTCATATCAAGAGATGTTGTGTTTTATAAAAATGACTTCCCTTTTGCAAACAATGTTACTAACATTACATAAAACCCATAACCTTTGTTCACAAGTACCTTAACCAATGCTGAAATAGAATATCATTCACAAACACCTACCATGAAAATTACACAACCATCGAGCAAAGTGATAATAATCCATAACAAAGTACCCAACCACCTAACTATACTTTATCTAACAATTTATCTGACCAAAACACACTACCCTGCTCCCAAACAAAGGAAAAGCAACATAATACATGAAACGCCCAAATACCTGCAAGATTATGTCCTTCAAATCACAACACGTCAATCCATTCATTCTCTTGATGATAGCAATGTAGCATTACAAGTTTGTTGTCCTATAGGAACAAATGAAGAAGGTTTAAGGATGCTGAACATCAAACACAGCAACATCTACAACAACTTTATAAGTAATGTTTTTGAAATCTTTAAACCTCTATCTTATGACACTGTTAGCGAAGATGAAAGATGGGTGAGTTCTATAAATGAGCAATTATTTGCCTTAGAGAGGAATGGAACTTGGAAACTTACAAAGCTACCTAAAGGGAAGACGACCATAGCCTCGAAATGTGTATACAAAGTTAAGTACAAACCAGATAGGACAGTAGATAAATTGAAATCCAAGCTTGTAGCCAAAGGTTTCTACTAAAGAGAGGCAGCTCTCTCGAAGGTTGTAACAATAAGAATGTTCTTGGCGATTGCTACTCTAAGCAATGGCCAATACATCAATGTGACATTAATGATCCTTTTCTTCATGATTATCTAAAAGAAGAGCTATACTTGCTACTTCTATAAGGTTACAACAAAGTTAAGACAAGACAGGTATACAAACTAATCAGATCCATCTACGGGTTAAAACAAGTTAGGAAGTAGTGGAATAAAGAGTTATCCTCTAAACTATACTCAATAGGGTTCATTAAGTCAGAAGAAGAGCACTGCCTATACACTAAGGGCATAGGGGATAACTTCATGGCAGTAATCATATATGTGGATGAAATATTAATAACAAGTGTAAATGAAGAACAAATGAAATTAGTTAAGAAGGCATTGAATGCATAATTCACTATATTGAATGCAGAATTCACTATCAAGGATCTGGGATATGCAAAATTTTTCTTGGGAATCAAAATAGCAAGGGCAGAAGATGGAATGATACTTACTCAGGGCAAATACATCAAAGACATCTTGCAAGAATCCTATCTACCAGATTGTACACCCTGTGTAACACCCATAGTTCTTGGAACAAAATTAACCATCGAAGAAGGTAAGCTACTATATAAACCAGAAATATACAGAAGATTGGTGGGAAGATTACAATACTTAGGCTTTATTAGGTCTGATATTACATATGTCACACAATAGCTCAGTCAATTAATGATTAACCCTAGATTACCACACTAGGAAGCAGCTAAAAGAGTACTGAAATAACCTAAAGGAACCCAGAATCTAGGGATTTTCTATGCAATAGAAGAAAACCCTCACTTTGCAGCTTATTTTGATTCAGATTGGGGAAGTTATGCCTTCTCCAGACGCTCCCTAATAGGCTTCTATGTGTTCCTCAGAAAGTCATCAATCTCCTAGAAAACAAAAAAACAAACAATAGTGAGTCACTCTTCAGCTGAAGCGGAGTACAGAAGCTTAGCTTCAACTACTTGCGAATTGAAATGGATAACCTAGTTACTTCAAAACTTTCATCTTAAGGTTCGAGAACCTGTACCTTTGTATTGCGGTAACCAAGCCGCCATCTACATCTCGAAAAATCCAGTCTTTCACGAGAGGACAAAGCATCTTAAGATTGATCTCCAACTGGTTCGTGACTACGTGAACTTAGGGTTTCTTGAGTTACAACAAGTGAACGCGAAAAATCAACTCGCAGATCTCTTCACGAAGGTTTTAGGTGCACGAATATTTTTGGATCTCATTTGCAAGATCGGAGTCAATGACTTTCAACTGATGCTTTGACTTGAAGAGTGGGTGATAAAAGACCCAAAAACATGTTAATGGGTTTGGGCGTGTTAAGGCAACCACAGGCTATTGTAGCGGGCCTCTATTTCTTTTCTTTTGTGTTAATATTTCTTTTACCTTTTTCTTATCACCACACAGGTGGTATTGTATATAGTAATAGTCAAGTAGGTATCGTATTGTACAGTTAGCATGTCAGATTTGGTAATTAGAATTTCTTGATTCTAGGAGACTCAACCAATAGAAAAAGAGTTAGAGGGGTATAAATATTGTCGAGTAAATACAATACAAATGCAATGAAAAATATTCCCTTTCTCCTACCTTTTGATTTCTTTACCATTTTTACCACCTACTTTTATAGTATGACCGTCTGCCAAAGAAATTGAAAAGGGTTTCTTTTTTAAGTATTAAATATCATTTTACTAATAAACATCAGGGTCAAGTATCAAACTTCTTTTTAAAAGACATTTCGTGTAGATTTAGTTATCCAGTATCAACTACTTCTCTTATTTTGCATTAATGATCTTATGGATAAAGAAGTAGAATGAAAATAATGGAAAAGAAACTATTAAATTGTGCACTAAGCAACGGTTGGGACTAAATAGAGGATAAGGTGGAATTTGTTGATTTAGAAATATCAAACTGTTTCAGAATTAATCATAAAACGGCCAACAAATGTCTTAATGGTCCTTAAATCAATATACCCTGACCCTCTTCAAAGAGGAAGCATTACACCCTTTTGAAAGGGTGTAATGCTTTGTTAGTGAATTAATATTAAAAAGTAACGACTCTGAACTCAAAATAATTAATACCAATAGGCCCCTTTTTAAATGTGGATAGTAAAACTGACTTCAGTTAGTTTGGTCACTTCCTTATTTAACGCCAAATTAATGACCCTACATATCTCTTTGTTAATCATTGTAACTGAGCAAGAAATGTTCCAGTATATAGGTTACCCTCAAATGTTCTCAAGAATAATATACTGAATATTTTCTTTGAAGTTTAGAGACTTCACTAGTTTACACAGTGTTGAAGGAAAAGGATTTTTTTTAGGAAGAAAACATTTTAGATGACATTATTTTTTATTTAACCTTTTGTCTTTATAAGAAATAGTTATAGTCCAAATTATTAACATCTAATACGTGATAACATTTGTTTTCTCATTACCAACATAAATTCCCTATTTACTAAGTCGAGATGAATGACTAATTAATCATATTAAATAGTTTAGTTCCTCAACTTAATGATCCTTAAACATTACACCCTCTTCAAAGAGGAAGCATTCTGAATTAATCATAAAACGGCCCAAGGAAAAGGAAGAGTTTGTCACCTGTTGAGTGACATCTTCTTGGGTAAATAGATCAGAGGAGAATGAGAAGCTTGAATTGCAACTTTCTGAAGCCCCAAAATCATAAGAAAACAAGGAAGAAAAGCTTGTTGCAGGTGATATATAGTCGGGTATTGAGTCAAACTCTAGGATATCCAACACATCGACGTCCCAGAGCACCCAATATTGAGTGGAAGTCCTATGAGGAACATCATGTGTAACGGAGTTCCTCCACGGTGGCGTGCCTCCGTTGGCCCTCAAGAACTTACCACCTCATGTTTGTAACTTCACCTAGTACCCTGTTGTGAGTGACTCCCACTAAGTTGTCATATTCTTCTTCAATGTTGACATGGTCTGCACCACTTTTTTTCCTATCATGCTAAGCAAGAATGGCTCCTTAGAGGCTGTAAGGTAAGTACCGTAGCAACTTTTGATCAGGATAAGGTGGTTGTGACCTAGAATAAACTCGACGGGCCACCGGGCACAAGGTGAGGTACCATTTCTACTTTTTTTTCTAATTACATTGGAGGGTTGAGAAGCCAAGGTTAGAAATTGCAAAATAGCCCTTAGGGTGGATAGAAATGGTGGGAAATCCCACGAGTTGCTCTCGCTGCTTCTAGTATCGCTAAAACCGTCCATTCCACGGTAAACGCTCTGGCTTCCCCATGTCAGTGCAGATCCAGAATCGGAGGTGAAAGTTGATGGAACGATGGGGTCCTCTACTTTCCAATTCCTCGCTGGGTGGTTGAGATGATGTTTCCAAAATGTATTCTAGGATTGGGAAATTCGATGGCCAAAAATAGATGGTGCCAGTGTTGGATAGAATTTCGATGCCCTTCTTTGCTAGTTCGTCGGCCTGCTGGTTGTATTGCCTTCTAATGAATCTATATTTGACGTCTGTAAATTCATATGCCAAACGGATGATTTGCACCCTTAGGTTCCAGGCTCGGTGATCTCTGGATACATGAAGGGTAAGGAGATCTATAGCTTCCTTTGAATCTGATTCAATTACCACTTCTTTGATCTTGAGTTTCTTAGCTGTTTGTAGTCCCAGAAATAATCCCCATAATTCTGCTTGCAAGGGTGGACAGATGCCGAGGGATTTGAAGAAGTCAATGACCCATCTCCCGTTGGCATCTGTTATTACACCTCCGGCCCTTGCTGCTGATGTATCTCGTGCAACCGCACCATCAGATCGGATTCTGTAATAACCTTGTGGAATTATGCTCGGTTGGCCTGGTATGTCCCCATTTGCCTCTATGGTACTGTGTTCCCTGTTGGGTTCTTTGAGCTTGAAGGCTCGGTTGTTTTCCTTGACATAAGCATTGATCTTGATTGTGATTGTTGAGCTAGTGTATGTTTATGTATCCTGGAAGTTATCTTCGTTTTTGGATGACCATAGAATGTTGCATGCTTGTGTAAACCATTCATTCCATAGTATATTGTCCTGCATGAAGGGGGAGTTGATGTTATATAATAGCCATTGATTGAGTGACTCACCTTCCTAGAAAGTTTATGGGAGATTTGGGCTGATAGTTGTCCAGACTTCTCTGCTTCTATAACAATCCCTCATGATATGTAGTGCTGTCTCTTCTCTTGTGCAAATATGACAAATATGTGCTGAGCTCATGTGTCTGTGAAATCTTTTGCTGTTGGTCCAAAAGCCATCTTTAAGGGCTTTCCAGAAAAATGTTTTCACTCTTTCTGGAAATTTTAGCTTCCAAATATGTTGCCATGATGCTTCAGTTTGGTTCCACCTTGTGCATGTTTGAATATCATATGTTGAAATTATTGTGCAGCGACCATTTTGAGCCCATCGTAGCATGGCTTGAAACTTGGGTGGGAGTAGATTTGTGAGCTCATCCCACTTCCAGTTACCTGCAGAATTAACATAGTAGTTAACTGTTTTGGAGAGGGTTGATTCTGGTAGTGAATACTAACCTGGTTCTGTAATATTTCCTCGGTGGGCAACCATTTGTGTTTCTAGAACAAGATGGAAGTTCCATCTCCCAGTTCCCAGATGTAGCCTTCTTGTATGTAATTCCGTATTTTGTACATGTTGTTGTACAATTGTGATCCCTTCTTCTTGGAGATCCCCATGAGTATGTGATGGTCGATCAAGTTATACTTAGCAACTATAATGTTTCTCCACAACTTGTGTTTAGCAGTTAGCAACTCCCAAGCTAGTTTAATGATGAAAGCTACATTTTGCTCCCTAGTTTTCCTGAATCATAATCCACCTCTGATTTTGGGTTGGCACACCTCCTCCCAATTGATTGGAGCTTTTTTCTTTTCATCTAGGTTACCTTCTCAAAGGAATTTCCATGCATACCTATCTAGTTCCTTACAGGTTGAATTTAGCAGAAGATGTGATTGCATATGATATGTGGGAAGGGCACTAATTATTGATTTACATAAGGTCACTCGCCTAGCCAAGGATATCCTGTGTGCATTCCACATGGCCATTCTGTTCTTTACCTTATTCAAGACAGCTTGATAATGCTTTCTGGTGTATCTGCCATAGATGACCTGTGTTCCCAGATACTTGCCCAAATCAGACAACAGGTCCATTCCTATTAATGAACTCAGTTTATGGGCAAGTGCTACTAGTGTATTTGGTGATGCATACATTGAAGACTTTTCTACATTTATCTGTTGACCAGAGAATAGGGAGAATTCAGAGAGTACCTGTTTCATTATATGGATCTGGTCCTCAGTTGCCTTTAAGAACAAGATGAGGTCATTTGCAAAAAATAAGTGTGATAGGGATGTGGTCCTCCTCCAAATGGGAGGGGGATCCACCCACCCTCGACAACTTTTTGTGAAATAGCTTAAGGCAATCTATTCTTGCAGAGTACGAATAGACAAGGTGATATAGAATCCCCTTGTCTTACCCCTCTACTTGGGATGAACCACTCACCCTGTACGCTTTCCCAAAGAATTCTCATGGAAGTTGTTTGCATTGTGCTCATTATGACTTGGGTGAGGTAATGTGGAATGCCTGCATCTTGTAATGTGTTTTTTTAAAAATCCCAATTTACTCTGTCAAAAGCCTTTGCAAGGTCAATCTTGACTGCAATCTAGCCTATTGCCCCTTTAGTGTTTTCCATTAGGTGGATTGCTTCTTGTGCTGCAATTATATTGTCTATGATGTGTCTACCCAAAATGAAGCTTGATTGATAAGGAAGGATAAGGGTGGGTAATATGTGGGTCAACCTATTAGCAATAATTTAGTGATCAATTTGGCATTAGTGTTTATTAAACTAATAAGTCTGAACTGGCTTACTTTTTCAGGTTTGCTTACCTTTGGGATCAAAGTGATGAGACCTCTATTGAGGTTGGGGTCCATTGTACCTGTTGAGAAAACCTGTCCAGCCATGTTGTAGACTGAAGAGCATACAGCTGGCCAGTTGTGTTGGTAAAAACCAACAGTAAGGCCATCTAAACCTGACACCTTGTCGAGGTGCATTTGGAACATGGCTTGTGTGGTTTTTGCCCTGGTGACAGGGCTACTTAATAGGTGTAGGGCCTCAGGTGGTAACTGAGGCCATATGATAGCTATTAAAAGTGCATGTGTGCATTTGGGAGTTGTGTGTTGTATAAAGATGCTTGTAGAAAGTGGTTACCTCATTGCTGATGCAAATCTTGCATGTTGACCATTCCCCTGAATCCAGTCTGAGTATTTTGACTTGTTTTCTGGTTTTAAGTATTGTGTGTAGCTGGTGAAAACTCTTTATGTTTCTATCTCCCTCAGTTAGGAAAGTTGCCCTCCTATTTTATGCCTTTAATTGTTCCTCTTGAAGCAGCAATCTTTCTAGTTCCTGTCTAAGTTTATACTCTTGTTTCCAAGTTTGCTTAGGGGGTTAGGTTGGGAGACTGGACTGGAGTCCAGATAGTCAAGTCAGTAATCTCCTTTTCTGTTTATAAAGGTTTCCAAAAATTTCATATTTACACTCGCTGATGGTGTCTTGTAATATCTAGATCGCCTGATGAAGGGGGCTAGATGTGGCACATACTCTAGTCAACCAATCCTTCCATTGATCATGTAGCTCCCAAGCCGCCCAGTATCGAAACCGTGGTTGCAATGTGGTTTGTTCAAAGCTTGCTTTGATTTGTATTAACATTGGGCAATGATTTGAGTTTAGTCTAGGGAGGTGGTGGACTTGTATGGCTATGTAGGCATTGATCATTTCCATATTGCATAAATCTCTGTCTATCCTCTCAAAAAATGTGTCATTTGTCTATGTATGGCGTTGGCCAATAAAACCTATATCGTCCATATGTGCATACTTGATCCACTTTTTGAAATGTGAGCAACCATTGGACACTCTGCCCCCTAATTTGTCCTCCCAGGAGGTGAAAACATTGAAATTTCCAGCAACTAGCCAAGGGGATGTGATCATACTGCCAACATAGTTAGTCGTCCCCATAGTGCCCTTCTTATTGTGGCATGTAGGCTTCCATAAATAGCTGATAACAAAAAAGAGGAATTGTTTGGTAAAATCACATTAAGGTGAAGTATTTGCCAGTCAACATGAATGACATACATATGGATTGAATGATGCCATAAAACCCAAATCCCCCTACATATTCTATAGCTTCTACTCTATGGGAGTTGGGGAAGCCAAGGCTTTGGAGGGTTTTTTTCAGCCTTGACTCCACTAGTCCTTGGTTCTAGTAAGATTACTATATTTGGCTGATGCATGTGGACCAGTTGTTTTAGTGTTGCTATTGTATTTATGTTTTTGCTGGAAATGCCACGACAGTTCCATGTTATCACTACAAGAAGATAACACATTTCGCGACGTTTAAAAAACATCACAGAAACTCAGAAAACGTCACAGAATATCATTTGCGACGTTTTCAAAAACATCACAAAAAACGTCGCAGAATGTGGTGTAGATAACAAGTTTTTGTGACGTTTTTTAAAAAACGTTACAAAAAATACTGACATTCCGCGATGTTTTTAAAAACGTCACAGAAAGATTGGACTTTTCGCAACATTTTCAGAAACGTCATGAAAAGTCACATTCTGTGATGTTTACAAAAACGTCACAGAATGATTTCCGTGACGTTTTCCAAAAATGTCGCAGAAAGCATTCTGTGACGTTTTTGTAAATGTCATGGAAAGCATTCTGCGACGTTTTTCTTTTAATTATTATTTTTTTCATTTTTTGAAAATAATTTTAATTTAATAATTATTTTTAATTTTTTATGAATCTTATTTCTTTAATAACTATTCAATATTATTTATAAATTTTATTTATTTAATTCTTTAATTTTTTTAGTATATCATTAACTTTAATAATTATTCATATATCACAAGAATTTTATACTTGCAAACAATTTATTATTTAATTGCAATTCACCAATATGTCATAATACATCAATTAATATAAAAAGTACATCATAAGTGTATAATATATCAATATAAGTACATAAAAATTTCAAGAGTTTTTTTGTTCAATTTTTTTTAATACTCCTAACTTTTACAGCATTATTTTGCAACAAAAATACTCTTAATTTTTCATTGAGCCCCATTTACATTCTTCTAGTAACTTGCCCCATTTACATTCTTCTGGTAACTTGTTTCTGCCAAATCCTGCTCACTGTCATCCTCCATTTTATGGTGGTCATCACCTTTCTTGCCCATCTCGTTATTCTCTCCACATCAGCATCCTCCTTCAAAAAGTGACTTTTGTTAATTAATGAACAACACATAAAAGACTAGATGCTTAAATGTGCCCATATTAGTTCTATAAGATCCTATATTGAATCTGTAAGACTCTTATAAATATCAGAAAAACAAAAACAACATAATAGTTAAACAAAATATGTCTTTCAAAAGTCATACGAGCTTTTAGTGTATTAAACACTCCCTCCAACCATAACCATTCGAAAAAGTTAATGAAATTAAAGATTTAGACAGAC
>JAOSBN010011727.1:0-18306 GCA_027563595.1 Erythroxylum suave | reverse complement strand
TGAGTTATGGGTCTTCTATGCTTATGTGTGCTTGTGTGTTTCCGAATGTTGGGCCTCGGAGACGGGGTCCAACACAAGGTGCCGGGGGATGCTGGTTCCGAACTATTTTGCAAGCATATGTCCGTATGAATCAGCCAATGATGCTTGTGTTGATGGAACTCGAATTAGCAGCAGCCGCACAACCAAAATAGTCAGGAATTTGAGTTTTGATTTTTCATTTCGTGTAGAAGCCGACTGTTTTAAGGGTGGTATCTGGATGCTATGGACGACCGCTATTGAAGTCTCCATCATAGTTGCTCATCGCCAATTTATTCATGCAATAATTAACTCGGATCCTATTGACTTTGACTTTACTGCCGTGTATGCTAGTCCACAAGCATCCACACAAAGACTGCTTTGGTCACATTTGGGCCAGATAGGAGCGTGCACATATTGACCTTGGATTGTGGGCGGCGATTTCAACGCAAAACTGGAAAGTATGGACAAAAGGGATGATTCTAAATCAGTTCCTATTGTTAACAACTTCTTCAAAGATTGGGTAAATGATTGTGGACTTTATGACTTGGAATATGTTGGGTCGAAATTCACTAGGTGAAGGGGGCACAGTGCAGGCAAAGCTTGATAGAGTACCAGGGTCATCGTCTTGGCTAAGGCAATTCCCTCAAATGGCGATCCACCATCTACCTTTCCTTGGATTTGATCATCGCCCGCTGTTGGTTACCATTCCCAGCTCAATAACGAAGGATACCGGACCCAAACCTTTTCGTTTCCAGTCTGCGTGGCTAGCAAATGCCAATTTTCCTGAAGTGGTAACGAAGCACTGGCTCCCTGCAGCCACGACCTTTAACTCCTATTATCATAGTTTTTGGACCACCTAACGCGCTGGAATAAGTTACATTTTGGTAGTATATTCCAATGGAAAAAGAGACTGCTCGCTCGGTTGCCCGGTATCCAGAAGGCAATGAGTACTAAGACTTCGGATTTGTTAACAACCCTGGAAGATAGGCTTAATGGCGAATTATGACAAATGCTGTTTGAGGAGGAGATATATTGGCACCCGCAAGCTCGGTGTGACTGATTGACCTAGGGCGATCGGAATACCACGTATTATCACACTGTTACAATGTCCAAATGGAAAAAACTGAACGTTGACCGACTTTTTGATCATAATGGAATTGATTTTTTTGACCCAATCCAACTCTGTAATTTGGCCGAGACTACTTTGTTCAATTATATAGTGAGGAGGAGGGTATTACCCATACTAGGTTCCCCCACACCGGGGCCTTTCCGAGTTTAACTGAGAAAAATTTAGTCGATATTGCCAAACCCGCCTACGCGTTAGAAATCCATGCTGCTCTTTCTGAAATGAACCCCAATAAAACTCCGGGGATTGACTGCTATAATGCCTTATTTTTTCAAAAACAGTGGGCTATCGTGGGGCCCACAATGGTAGCTTTTATTTAGTGCATCCTCTGTCATGAATACTGGGAGTGGGAGCTTAATCAAACCATTCTGGTTCTAATTCCGAAAGTCCCATCCCCAGCATATATTACTCAATTTCGGCCTATCAGCCTATGCTCGGTGATTTATAAGACCCTCTCAAAGTTTCTAGTGAACTGTTTAAAGTTGTACCTCAATAAGCTAGTGACGCTTACCCAATTTAGTTTTATTATGGGAAGACATATCACTGATAATATTATCATCGCTCAGGAGGTGATCCAATCCATGCGACGAAAGAAAGGAAAGATTGGCTATTTTACTGTTAAGGTGGATTTGGAAAAAGCTTATAATAGGCTGCGTTGGGACTTTATTCAAGACATCCTCTGGAACATTGAGCTACTGGAATCGTTCACACGAATAATCATGTAGTGTGTGACGACAGTTTCAATGCAAGTTGCGTGATATGGAAGGCTTACGGACTCCTTTATACCCTCACGGGTTATTCGCCAGGGAGACCCTATTTCTCCCTATCTTTTCGTCCTGTATATGGAACACTTAGGTCACCTCATTACTGATGAAATAGCTTAAAGGAGGTGGAGCCCAATTCGATTAAGTCCCTAAAGGCCTGCCATCTCACATCTCTTTTTTACTGATGATCTCGTTTTGTTTGCGGAAGCCACGGACTCCCAAACATAGGTGGTGTCGCAGGTCTTAGCGAATTTTTGCTAGACTTTCGACCAGAAGGTGAGCACCGTAAAATCCCACATGTTCTTTTCGAAGAATGTCCATAGGGATATAGCGAGGAGAATTAGTTAGACGATGCAGATGCCATGCACCAATAATCTTGGCAAGTATCTCAGTGTACCTATAATACATGAGCGTCTATCAAAGAGAATGTATCAGTATATACTGGATAAAGCCCAACAGAAGCTTGCCGGTTGGAGTGCACAAGTACTGTCACTGGCCGGACGAGTCACTTTAACCCATTCCGTGCTCTCAGGTTTGTCTCTCTACACGATGCAAACCATGAGGCTCCCTAGAAAACTCTGTAATGATTTGGAAAAACTAATGCAAGATTTTATCTAGGGATCTACAGAAGGCACACTTAAGGTGTATTTAGTTAACTGGGAAATCGTCTATCGACCCAAAAAAGAAGGAGGCCTTGGGTTCAAACCAATTAGATCTTCCAATGATGCTTTACTTACTCGTTTGGGCTGAGAATTGCTCACAAAGCCTAATGCCCTGTGGATACAAATTCTTCAAGCAAAGTATCGGTTTAATCCAAACCAAATCCCCCATACACTGGCAAAGCAAGGGCTTCGAGTGTCTGGCAAGGGATATCAACTACATGGATCTACGTCTGTAAAGGGATTAAATGGAAACTCGACAATGGCTGGAGAACTCTTTTCTAGATGGTTTCCTAGGTAGGGGATTGGGGACTGTTCTCCACTGCGATGGGGTCATGCCCACCTACCCATGCACTCGAGCTGAAAGTTCACGATTATGTTAATGACGAGGCGAACTCGAAATGGCACCTGATCCAGCAATACCTCCCTGCTACTCTATGTATGACTATAGCGGCAATTTGACCCCCACAGAATGGTATGGGGGAGGACTAACCACTGTGGGGACCACAAAAACATGGCGGTTTCATAGTGGCACCCGCCTATGAGTTAATTGAGAAGTCTATGCCAGAACCTTACCCTAGGTGCTGGAATTTGATTTGGCAATGACCCAGCCCACTGTGCATTTGCTCCTTTCTCTGGCTACTAGCTTCCACAAAGTTGTTGACAAACCAACAACGAGTTGCTCGCCATTTAGCTATGGACTATAGCTGCCCTGCCTGTGGGGTCGAAGAGACCACCTTGCACGCACTTCGGGATTGTCCCAAGTGACAGCCTTTTGTGGAATTTTCCCCCAAGTTTACTCGATCTAGGATTCTTTCATCAGGACAAGGCGCGATAGTTAGTCTCAAATCTGACTAGAGGAGATCACAGAACCCTGAAGGACTGGCCATGAATTTATGGGGCTTTTTGCTGGTATTTATGGCAATGGCGTAATAGGAGCATCTTCAAAACTAACTTTGTATGATCAATTGGGGGATACCGTATAGTCACGGACTATGTTCTTTGGATAGGAATAGCATGAGAAGTAATTAGTAGAGGTATTGGAGTGCAAGGTGTGCCGATTGGAATAGAAATAGGATAGACCGATGGACCGGTTCAAAATCAGTCGAACCTTGCTACAGCAGGTGATTTATTATAGGACAATCAAAGACATTAGAAGGGTGGTTTTATGCAGCAATTTACTAGATGCTCGCCTTTACTTGCTGAACTTATGGGGGTTTTATGCTGGACTCAGTTGAGCATGGGAACTCGGTTATCACCGTATCGTTCTTGAAGTGGATTCTTTAGAGGTCATCAACATTCTGTCTTCTTCCACCTTGTCATTAACGGAGTATATTCTTTTGGTTCAGGATACTCGTACATTATTGCAAAGAGATTGGGACGTCCAGATTCAACAAATCTATAGGGAAGGAAATCAGAGTGCAGATACCCTCACCAAACTAGCTTTCTTTGCAAGCCCAGGTTTTCATTCGCTATAGGAGCCTCCACCAGCCATGGAGGAATGCGTCCAAAAGGATAGGCAGGGCGTTGTATACCACCGCACGAGGCGATGATTTTTTTATTTCCTATTGTAAAAAAAATCTTGAAAGATCCACTACCATTTAAAAGTGGAGGTGAAGCACGTGATGGAATTTCAAAAGGATGGAAAGTCCCAGACATAGGGTCATAACCACTTACTGGACTGGTGGCTATAGAGTTAGTAGACCCAAAGGGCTTAATGGATGCCTTTTGGCATTCCTTGTTGGACCTGGTAGAGGTCTTATCTTTGGATTTGGTCTTGGATATTAACCTTAAAGACATTCTCTAGAGTAGAATAAGCTGGGTTACTTGCATCAATGCAGAGGAAAATGAACTTTAGGTGGTTGAATATGTTAAGTATAATAATATCCTTGTGGCAAATCTCAATGACATAGATCAACTACGCAACTTCTCTTGGACATCTTAATTCAGGTAGTTTATGGAACCATTTTCAACTCTTACACTTAAGATTAAAAAAATGACCAGTAAAATAGACATTAATAACCTTTCAAACTATTGCAAGTTATTTAAGGGAAAATCACAAAAATCAAATGAAGAACTTTGGGAATCTGCAACCAAATAGATATAATTGCACTTCCGTTTTTAATCCTAATTTCAGACGAAAGATAGAAAGACAAGAAACAATTTAATCACATCCGTCACTAACAAAAGTATCTAATTAAGAAGATTCAAAATTTCTTCGGGTCACAACTTAAAGAAAGACGCATCCAGTGACCGATTTTAAAAAATAAAAATTTTAAGAACTTATGGAGATATAAAGATTACAACCTACCATTCCTAGAACAAAAAACACTGCATCTTTTAAAATACTGCGAAAAGGATGTAATGAAATTGAATACAGACAGAAGCATAAATCCCAAGACTCAACCTCATTGTAGAATTAAATAGATAGTAGAAAGATCGTTCAATGGAAACCTAGTAGATAACCTTTAGGTCTCTCAAAACCAAATGGTACCGACCAAATCAAAGCACATAAGAGGTCGAAGCAAATAAAAAACCAAAAGCAAATCGAACGAAATGTTCAATCTTTTAGCTTGAAATTTCAATGAAGATCTGAAATAGATGCAAAGAACAAAGAACAACCAAAACAAAAATTACAGAAAAAAGCAGAGAGATAAGGATACGAACAGATTGAAGAACAAACCTAAAGAAGGAGAAGAATTGATGAGAGGGTGAGACAAATTGACTAATGATGAATGATCTTGGTTCTAGTTTTCTTGCCCATGACATTAGTGGCATCACAGTTGTTGTTAATGCTGGCTAATGGTTTGTGGGGTCATCAATAAGAGTGGCTTTTACTTTTTTTTTTCTCCTAACCTTTTTGTGCATCTATTTAATAATTTCTTTCTTTCCCTATAAATTTCAATTGATTAATTATAAAATCATCTAACACTTATTGATTTATCTTGGCAATTCTCCCTAGTTTAAATTATCTTCTTTCTTTTGCTTACTAATGCTCTTAAAGGATACGTCCTAGATGTACTGGTATGTCCTCGACATAAATGTCACCATTCTCAAAGAACCTCTTGACCTGGAGATCATACACTCCCAAGGGTTATCTTGTAGTACTGGAATCAATAAGGTCCAAGTATGCTGGGCGAGACACACATGCCACTGCCACCATCCATCGGGCTATTTGGGCGAAAGTTACTCTCAAGCCTTGCCTCGTAAGACCCTTACCGCTCAGTATCTACCTGATTTCCCCGTTAGTTTTGTTCTCATGTAGCAGAATTGTTTGGAAAACAATCCTTGACTGTCTAGACTTTCTGATACACAAGATCCTCGTGTGTGAGGCAAGTGTAGAGCATACTTATCTATTCATATCAAGACTAATAACAATGGTTTACTCAAAACTAAAGCTTTCAGGAAAGAGAGAGATTTACACACTTAAACTTATATTCATTTATATTCATTCTAGATTGAACGTAAGAGAACCTGCATAAAAATGAAGAGAAGCCTTGCTTTTATAGGCGAAGCAAGGGTTACAAAGGAAAATCTACCTAAGAACATACTCATAACTACTTTAGAAAAGAAGAGTACAATGATGACTCTTTAACAAAGCTACTTTAACAAAAGTAAACAGTAAAGGAATCTACTTTCCTAAAGCATACAGTAACTTGATAAGAAGGAATCCTGGCATAGTGCTTTGTGGGCCATGACGATTCTTCTTTATCAATAACTCCAAAGAGAAAATCACAAACTGCATCATGAAGCATGGGGCTCACTTTAAAGAGATAAAGTGAGGTCATCATCTGTTAAGGCCAACTCGTTGTCAAGCTAGTCAAATATGTGGCCTATTTCAATCATAGTCCTCTGAGCAAAATCTGGGTTGAGAAGAGGCTCCGGTTTGGACTCAGGGATTGGACTAGCATTTCTACTGGATACTGTAGTCTGGTGATGTGTTGGACAGGAATGTCACCGGCTCGAATATGAATGATATTGGAGGAATCAATTGAAGTCCAATGCTCTGTTGATGATGGAATTATTGGTGCAAGCATAGCAGTTTCTCTAAAGTACGGGCCAAGGGAGGTGCAGATATCTGAAGGTGAGGGATTTGGAAACTAGTTGAGTTGATCCAAATCATAGTGTAATTGATCCATGAGGTGATCAGATTTAGTGGACCAATAAAGAGTTGCTTGCCAATGTTGGATATGATTCAACCTGCAGAAGTTTCTAGTAGCGCTCATAAAGTAGGGAAGATAGACGATATAGATAGCATAAGCTTTCCTATATGTGATGGCAGTGTCCCATAAATGATGATGAGTCAGAAGTTGTGACATGTCAATGCGCCATTTGTCAAGAGGTTGGAAACATTCCAAAAATGTCCATAGCAGAGAGTTGGACTGAGTCGAATCAAAAAGATGATGATAGACATGTAGTGGCGATAAGGATATTGAACATGCATATAATGTAGGGAAAGACCAAAGATGTCATAAGGTAGCATCAGAAATATGATCATACACATGGTAGATCAGTTTGTAAGGAGTTAGAATATCAAACTGAATAGGAATTGGTGGAACGTCAAATTGACAAAGAACCAGATGCAAATAATAAAATAGACTCTGCTACAAAATTGGGAAAAGCTTTGTGATACTCTTGGGAAGAGTAGAAAATAGAGGAAAATCTTTTGGGTATTTTTCATATCTGGGAAACTCCATTAACCAAAACAAAGGTTTAAAAAGATGTCGAGAGTTTGAGTAAATTATATTAGAGAGAAGTGAGGGTGAATGACCATGGAAAAAGTATTTATAGTTGGGAAAAGTGTCTGGTGGCTATGGTGGATGCTGACGAAGTAGATTACATGGAGATTGAGATTCTCCTGCCACTAGATTGTGTTTATATAAAAATCCTGCCAAAAGATTATGTTTGACTAAAATGGATAAAGATAAGGACGAGGTCGAAATATTATTAGGAGGCCAAGGTGGATGTTGTCTAAGCAAAGTGGAAAGAGATGGCACAGATGTTGCCACATGTAAATGTTTCAGTTTACCCTTCTGCTAAAGATGTTGAGAAATAGTGATGACTAATTGGGCTTATTGGACCTGATTTGGCTTGGTAAGCTCAATGAGATTCTGCTTCTAGATCAATCTCACGACCGAAATATCCAAGTAAGAACAAAAATATGATCGATACCTGAGCCTTGTGGGTAGGATCTATAAGGTGAAGCTATACTGTAGACATCCATACCAATAAGAACATCTGGGCTTGGTAAACTGTGTCCAAGTGCATAAGTCCAAACTTGACAATCAGGAAAGAATCAAATTCTGATCTTTTGCTTTGTGATAAGCCTGATCTCAAACAAATTACCATTTGCAGTTGTAAAATACTGTTCATGAGAAGTCCATGACTCAGAAGGTAAGATGTTGGGCTTCATGATTGTACGGCTAGATCCAGTATCCATGAACCTAATAGCTTTAATGGGTCTGTCATATTTATCCTGTTGAAAGATTTGGATCTGGATATATGGTCGTAGAACTGTTGTACGATCCAGTTTCATACAAGATTGCTGCTGTAGCATGTAGGAAGAATCTTCAGATGACTCTTCGTCTATGATTGTAACAGAAACAACAAACTTGGTTTCTTCATCTTCAATAGACTACTCCTCATTAAGATCTTCAAAATTATCAGAAGAACGAATAGTAAAATAGATTGCATTAGTTCTAATAATCTGATCTCTTTCTTTGTTTTGTGAGGACATTTCTGTGCAAAGTGACCTTGTTTTCCATAGAGAAAACATCTGGTAGGAGACGGAGAAATGGATGTTCTTTTCTTAAAAAATCGAAGATCTGTCTTTCTCCTTAGAGGCTTGAATGCTTTCTTTTCCTTGGGAATTTCTTTCGATGAGCATCGGGTCTATAGCACCCCTTCTTCTTTCTAGTACTACTGCAATCACACTTCTTGTGATCTTTGTACTTGATATGAAGATATGGCTTTTTGCAAGCCTGTTTCAGTAGAGGTCCACCTTTGAGGATATTCTTGAACAACGTATGTTGATCATACATCTTCTCAAAAGATGCGAGGGCAAGTTGGTAGATCTCTCCAAGAGATATAGTAGACATATCTCTTTGCAAAGACGTAATAGTCCTTTGCAGCTCTAGTTGTAGTTGATCTCGAAGGGATGATATAAAAGTTTATAAAAGATTAACATCATTCCAACCATTCAAAAGATAATAACTCTCCGTCGTGCATTTGTAATACTTCTGGATATCACGCTTGTCAAGTGAGCAGTATTTCATAGCAAAATACTCCTGATGGATCTGCTTGTTAATTAGCTCAAAGTCACCAATGAATTTCTTGTGAATAATGCCAATAAGTGGTCCGGCTATAGTGACTTAGATGTGCTACATTCGTTGATACGCAGAAATACTTTGCCACCATTCTTGCAAAGCACCAACGAAATGAGATATGAATTCAGACAAAATATCTAGCAAATGATGATTATGTCTATTCATCTATAAGTCAATCTATGCTCCGAATTCATATAGTCTATCTCTCCATTTTTGAGGTGGAAGATCATCAAAAGGAAACCATAGACCAGAAGATGGTTTGGTCTGTGTATCCTATGTAGCTGGGTCAGCTTGCTATGCAGGTGCTGATTTAGTTCTGAGAGGTTCAGTACCTGTGGATTCTAATTTAATTATCTCAGGTTCAAGATCAACATCATGATGTTGAGGCATTGTCATCAGAACTTGTGAGAGTGCTGAGAGATCAGCAAGTTGTACTAAACTGTTTTCTAATTCTTCAAAAAGGTCATATCTGCATCAGTCTTTTGACTACAAGTTTCAGATATTGTTGCAGTACTATTAAAGCATTTAGAGGCTCTAAAGTAAGCATCTGAAGAATGATTTGATTGATCAAAGGTAGAAGATTGTTCTACTGCACTCTTAGTCTCAAAAGTTGCAACGAACGCTGTCATGGGTGCTTTGTCCTTCCCAGTAGATGTAGAAGGCTGAGAATTTGGTGGAGATGTAGGTGAAGTATGTATCTGTACTGATTTTCTCCATTGTTGTTGTTCTATCGAACCATGATAAGTATGAGAAGATGATGCTGATGGCTCCTAAACTTTCTCAGGCTGTCGAGTAGAATTCAATTTACTTGTCGACTTAGCTTTGGTTGCTTATTTAACCTGAGTTGTCTGAGAATGTATGTACTTTCTAATCAAAGAATAATTGAACTTGAACACCTTTGAATAGTCAGTTTCTCCTGGATACTTCTGATACATAAGAGATGCATATACTGGCTGAGTATGTGGAAATACTATTGAAGATGATCCATATACTGCTTTTGATTGTGCAGTTTGCATGTTAGTTTCCATCTGTTACACGATTCCTTGTATCTTTTCAATTGCTCTGCATTTGTGGTTGAAGTCAGGACCCATATAATGTATGTCAATGTAATGTCGAAGTTCAGCATCAAGTTGTTTGATCTAAGCTTTGTAAGATTGATACATTTGCTGGATCTATTTAGAGACTGCGTCAACTTTGTGATGAGTAGCCTGTGTTTGTTGACTGATTCCCTCAATTTTAGAATCAATCTCTCTTAGAACTTTGTTTTGTGCTACTGCATTTTGCTTTTGCCAATTCAGAACTTCATCTGATGGATTTGACATAAGTGCTCCTTGTGAAGTTATTCCTGAGGGTCAGATATATGAGTTAGAGATAACCCTCATGGATTCATCAGTACTCTTGTGTAAAGATGGAAACTTCGAAAAGGCTTCCTCATATGGCATTACCATATAGCATGGAATAGGAGTAGGAGTCACAACAGGAATTGTTGGCAAACTGTAACTGTTCTCAGACGATTTCAGCATTTCTCGTAGAGATCTAGGTATGCATCCTTTAGTAGATACAAATGTTGAGTCTGTATCTTTCAGTAGATACAGCTGTGTATCCTTTAGTAGATACACTTATGTATGGACTAGCATCATCTAGATCTTGGTCATCATCCTTCAGTAGATGATGTTGTGGGGACGAAGGTTTGCACCTAAGTTTGGGTTTTTTCTTCTTCCTTCACCGTTTGTAACGATCATCATCATCGTCACTATCTGACTCAAGGTTGAGACAGAGTTCACAATCTGGTTCACACATAGATGGGTCGACGTCCCATACAAAATGTCCACGATGATGGCTAATGTTAACCGGATTTCCATTAGATTTGAAATAATGGATTGGAGGACCAGATTTACATTCTTCATGTGAAAATACCAGCTGAAGCATAAATATTCCCCCCTAGGAAGAGGTTGAACATGCCGAATCTTCACTGCTGGGCCTTAAATAGATGGAATTCAAAGTTCCATCTCTGAGTGTCTTTAGAATTGGAGGGGTCGTCATATGAAAAGAGTGTCGATGAGGCGCGTGGAACACTTTCTGATAGTTGGTGATCCATTCTGTAGGCATCAACTTCTCAAGCTTCACTGTTGGAAGTTATTTTGAGATCTAGATGATAGTAGTCTGATCATTAGAATGATCAATAACTATGTTGATTGAGCCCAAGTTTATTATATAAATTGGTGACATTTTCATGACCTTTATTACACTTTTTGGCTCTTATTTCTAGATTTTATGCTTAATTTGACTTTTGAGTGTCTACCTTTATTTTATGTAGTTTGAGAGTAAAATTTGTTAAAAATGTGTGTTAATTGTACTAATTAATTTTCTGAGAACAATTAATACATCAAATTGCCATTTGTTCATTGTAGGAGACTCAAGAAGAAGACATAGAGTCAAGGAATAGAAAGAGCTGAATTCAACTCAACAAGTCAATAGGTGCAACAGGAAGTTCGCCTCGATGAAGAGGACGTCACCGCGACAAATAATGAAGAGTTCCAAGCAAAAACTTTCGGAAAAAGTTAGCCACGACGAAGATTTATTCTGTCGCTGTGGCAAAAGGGGCCAACAAAGCAGTAAAACTTTAGGGAAAAGTTCGCCATAGCGACAGATATACCCGAACCATTTTCGAAAAGATACCTACTGTGTAACCCGATCCATAACCCATTTTCTTTAAAACCTACCATTTTAGGTTAAAAAGGAGCCGGCACATTATTGAAAGGGACTCTCTGACTCTCTCTAACACTCTCTCACTCTCTAAAAAAAGACCTTTGAACACTATCATCACCCTCTCCTCTCCACTTCACCATCGACTTCTCCACCAACAACTGCTACCATGGATGCTTCCAGTGGGTTCCCGGTTGAGATTCCTCCTGGAGTAATGCTTGGCTAGGCATCTCTTTCCTCTTGAAAAATGTAGCAACAACTAGAGTTCATTGGGCTTCAAAGGGGAGTAATTCATCCTATGTTCAGCGACATTATTATGAACTCCTAGGTTTAGGATTTGTAATTTGTAGTTGAATGTTCTTGATTAGAGTTTAATCAAGTATTGGATATTTAATATGTTGTTGGGATTTGTTGATGTAGAATTTTGAGCCTGAATATATGAAGTCTCATATATGTTTATTTGTGATTTGGTTGATTCTCTTTTATCTGCATAGTTGTGTTTGGTATGGAGATGATTCTAAATCCCAAATGACTTATTACATTAGCTTACCCATTGCACACACTAAGAGCATTCAACAAGGTTTTAATAAATGGAGTTCATTAATAGAAACTTTAGACTTAAAGAGTTCTGTAAGGTTTACCATTTGAAACTTGGTGATTCACTCCCATTAAAATTCGTTTCGAACAATGATAGCCGAAGTTCGTTTTTAAGAGGATACTATTATCATTTGATTGTTGTTTTCGTTTTATCGCTTTTCCTTTCCCAAAATCCAAAAATACTTTTTATTACATTTTCTTACAATTCGCTTGTTTTAGTCCAAATCTCCAAGGATTGAAAACCCCCTCTTCCTTACTAATTTTGTTCGCATATCATGACATTTAGGCTAGCTTAGTTCCATTAATTTGGTTCTGATTAAGTGAAACACCGAGGTTACATTCTGTACTGCAATCCTTGGAAAAAAAATATTTGATTTGACCTCCAAAGGTAAGAACGAGAAAGCTTGAGTCACTTGTAAAATTCAATCTTTTAATATATTCAAAATACAAAAGCAAAAAATAATTCGCTAAAATATTGATCTACAATATTGTCCTCCATTCCATATGGAATATAGGTGAATTAATCTAAATACTAAACAAAACCAATATGTATGGGCACTCCAAAATCCTTCACAAAGTACCTCATTTTCCACTCCTAATCATCACCATCCTACAAAAAAGGAAAGAAAGAAACAAAAGTATATTATAATTGTAAAACTACTATGCTTACAAATAGTTTGATATATCTAAAAGATGAAATATTAACTACTTTATTGTGACCTTAATTTAATCAAGACAAATAATATAGGCTAAAAACTAATAACACAATAATTCAATTTTTATAAACAAATTCAGAAAACACAATCATAAACAATTAATCTTAATAAAAAAAGATAACAAGATAATATACAAGAACAATTAATTAAGGAAATAAAATCAGCTTAGTTTCTAGAAAAGAACTTTGAGAGTATCACAATAACTATAGTCTTGAGGTTTCCATTGAACTTTGTTGTATAGTTTCTATTGCTTTTAATTGCCTTCATATCTTGATTTTTGTTACAATTCTTGTAAGTTGATCCAAATGAGACATAAATTGAATGAAAATGGTGTGAATATTGCATGCATGTTATTTAGAATAATTTGTGAATTTTACGTGAAAATTAAAGTTCATGTCACTTTGCATGAGAAAAAAAATATTAAAGATGTCACCACCTACACGGTGCATAAGGGGGTGAAAATTGTGTCTTTAGTCACCACTATACAAGCTTATGCATGAGGGTGACTACCCCTTATGAGGGTGACAAACATAGTCACCCCCGTGCAAATTCTCATGCACTTCATTAATCCATCTGTTTTATTACGTGGTAGCTGTAGGTTGAAGGGGCATGAAAGCCTAAACCTAAAAAAGGCTACAAATAGAAAGGATAGGAGGGTGGCATTGACATCTTTCATCATTCATCTTTCACTCTTCATTCTTTATATAGAGAGACATTTAGGAACAGAGAGGCATAGAGAGAAAGAACACGGAAGATGAGAATAGAAACAAAGATAGTAGGTGAAAAAGAAAAGCAATAGCACCAAAGGCAGTGGGAGCATTCAGTTGTATTGATGAACATCAAAGCTAATGCAAAAGGATTTAAAGTTGCGAGAGAACACCGCGACTCATTCATACGACACCTTTGTTTGCTAACTCTATCTTTATTTGTTGCATTTTTAGTTGTTGTTTAGTGGATTTCTGAGTTTGTTAGCTTAACTAAACCCATACTCTATAACTTTTGACAGGTTATCTTGGTTATTTACTTGGTTTATTGGTTAAATACTTCACTTATATAGATAAAGATGGGATTGAAGTGTTTAATGATGATGAATCTTGTGACATCATGATGGGTTGATATCTTTTTTCTTGAGGATTAACATAGTTATTTTAGTCAAATATGCATGACTGAGGGATTGTGTTGTTTTCTCATTTATTTTTGTAGCTTCTGAACTGAATGGATGTCAAAGTATAACCAAACTTTGCATCATTTTAGTATTAAAAGAAAGACCACGAGGAGAAGTTTAATGGAACTAGAAACTATAGACACTTAGGTTATGAATTAGAAATATATTAACTTAAGTGGTAATTAGCAGTCGGGTTTCCATAATTAATTCGGATAATAACTTATCAAATGTGAAAACTAGATTTAGTCTATTATTTAAATTGATCTTAGAATCCAACTATTAATTTTAGTAAGACAATTAAACAATCATTTCCATTAGTCATGCATAGGAGATAAAATTAGTGAAATTAATTCGTAAGAGTCTTTCATTTCGATTAATCTTTTTGTCTTTACTTCTGGTTAAATCATTTACTTTTCAATCTATTTTATGACATTTTTAAAAGCCTTCACTCAACAATCGGGATAAAATGTTTAGGACTACATTTGTTTTTATTTTTGTTCAAAATTGATTTAAGTAAACCAATTTCACCTCCGTGGGAGACAACCCTAGGTAATCACTACAACGACCTCGTATACATGCGAGTAGGATGGCTTAGGTAATTTTTAGAACTTTTTGGGCGCAACAAACTTGAAACATTTAATCCATTTAGGATAGAAAATTACATAATCTATGATAAGAAACACATTAAGCAATATAGAAATAAACTACTCACTTCTGTTTATGACAAGAAAACAACTAGTCCTATAACATGCCCCATGATGTCACAACTCCCACAACCACAAATGAGAAGAAAAAAATAAAAGGATTATTTTCTTGATAGGATAATGGTTCAAGGTTGCTATAAGTTTAACATAATAGATGAGCTCCTAGAAATGTAGCTAAAATCAAAAGATCGACTCGAAGAACCACAAAGAACTACAATTGGCAAAATGCTCTCAGAAGGCACAATATGGCCACACGAGAAGAAATGAAGCATATCATGTGATATCTCAGGAAAGTCGCTCCCTAATTTCTTCTATACGTTGTAGGGTTTCCCTAAGCCAATATAACCCCATGAGCTTCACTAATAATCAGCAAAAGTTGAATGAAATTCATTATTTAAGACATCATCATCTAGAGGTAGTGACTGAATATAGGCACACTTTAAAAGAGTAGCTATATAATAGAGTCTACTCTTGTGCACTTTGAATGTGAATGAACATTTGTTTAAAGCATACAAATGTTACAAATGCTGAAAAGTGAAAAGGATTCTAAACAAACCTCGATCAACTAGAAAAAACATAAACAATTAGCAAAGAAAAAAATAGAGAGATGACAATTACATTATACATGTCATATAAAGAGAAACATAACAAGATTCAAATTTTTACTCTACGGCATACAAAACTCAATGTTATGAAAAGAAATATGAAGCAAAAAATGACATTTAAGCCTATTAGAAAAATCATTAAGAATATTCAAAGATTAATGTAAAACATAAATGAAAGACATGAAGTCCTTCAAGAATATAAGATGTACACAAAGATTTGTGTCCTTTTTGGTAGATCGATACTCATTTGTAAATCTAGAATCATCACTTAATAACATATCTAGAAACTGCTCAGCTATAAACTAGAATATATCTTGAAAGAAAAAGCTACAGAGTGTATAAATTGAAAAAGATATCTTATAAAACTCAAGAATAGGTTGCAAAAATAAAATTAGTTTATCTTAAGTTGCAATATTGAAAAGGAATATCATAAGTAAATCTGTACCGATTTTGGTCCTTAGTCTTGAACAAAGTTGGACCGATGTATTGTGAGATTGTTGTTCCACAATAAATTCCAGGATGTATCAATAGTGTAGCTACATGTGCTTGTTAAGCGAATATTTTTGTATAACTGCATGTGCTTGTTGAGTGTTAGTATGTAGAATATCTGTGCAACTTAGCTGAATAAGTAATGTGCTTTCTTTTTACATGAAAACTATCTGCCATGCTCACTACTTCTTTAATTGACAATTATGTTAAATACTAGTCCTTTTCCTTATAACATATTGTGTTCTACTACAGGTCAACAATATCTATTCTGACTTGACCATTGCTTGATATGCTTCTTTAGAAGCATCTTATCTAGTTGAGATATCCTATGGAGATTATGTTAATCATGACTTTATCCAAATATCTGACACTTATCCATGCACTTTGCCTACACATCCGTCTGCTAAAAGTGGGGCATAACAATTGTACTTGCTCCCTATTCCCACATTAGCATATCAACTTTGTTAAGTTAGATATTCTTTCCAAATTCTTTGGCGCTAATACTACCACCATTAGCTTGTAATTTAATCACATCTTGATTACATAACACATTTTGGCGATTTCACTTTTACATATTTATACAAGTTCATTCCTAGATAATCTTGTTCTCTACCACTAGAAGTCTAGTAACTAACTAAGAAGAAGAAGAATTACTTATGTTGGGACCTCATCCTTGCCAGTCACGGGTCCGATGCCCTAAGTGACATCTGGACGCACATTCCATAAAGGTGGAGTGCCCTCACCAGGACCATCCTCAAACTTGAATTTCATCTTGACCTCTTCTTAATATCTTGTCCCATAACTTGTACTTATAGCCTAAGTTCCTAACTGCTTCTTGATCCTTAATAACCACTTCTTATTAAAAAACCATTATTTAATTGAGTTTTGTAACTAACTTCAACTAAATAACTGTCCAACCTACTGGCCTTAACTTCTTCTTTGTATCGTCTATGATTGGCCTATCATCTTTGTTTGCTCATCGTCTGTGTTTGGCAAACCTATGGTCTATGTTTGGCTTATGGTCTGTGTTTGCCTATCGTCTGTGTTTCTATCGTCTGACTTTCTATCGTCTGCCTTTCTATCATCTATCTTTCTATCATCTATCTTTCTACCGTCTGTCTTTCTATCATCTGTCTTCTGATGTCATCACAGACAATTCCTATCATCAGTGTTTTTCCCTTGCGTCGGTATTCTGACGTCATCACAGACGATTCCTTTTGTCTGTGTTTTTTCTTGAGTCTACGTTTCCTTGCGTCTGTGTTCTGACATCACCACAGATGATTCCTTGGGTCTGTGTTTTCCCTTACGTCTGTGTTTTGATATCATCACAGATGATTCCTTGAGTTTGTGTTTTTCCTCTTGCAATCTACCTTACTTAATACAACATAACTCTTTTCAACCACCCTCATTCATTCAATTCCAAGGATAAAATACGTCAGAAACATAAACACCAACTACTTCCGAAAGGATCAAACTCATCTGAACATCAAATGGAATATGAAAACTTAAAAGTGGTCATAGCAGACCCAAAATACATTTCATTCATATTAATTGGCAGAAGTCTTTACAAAGCTTTACTGAACATTTCAAGCCACAATACATAATACACTTGAACTAATAAAACTTGAAATGTGGCTAAAGCCTTGAATTCTCAAAAATTCTAACTTAATAATACAAAAAACAGTAAGCAGGCTTGAGTGACGCCTTGACTCTTGAATTACATCAGCTCTTGCTCATCACCTAAATGGGGAAAAATTGGGAGGGGGTGAGCTTAAAGCCCGTGGGTAGCGGATTTATAATCAAGAAAACAAGCAAAAACCATTTGCAAAATTCATTGCATTATGCATTTGGAAACCATAGTAATTTCTCATAGAAAAACTCCAAACACTTACTTCTCAAAAACTGCACTTAATCAAACAGTTCATAAGCAATTACAAATCATGAATGCATTAAACTTGCAATTACATAAGCCCATCAAAATGGTTTGGGTGGATCCAAAACAGAACGTATTACACATTTCCCATAAGGGTCCTGTGTAGCTGTGAATAGAACGTACTAATGCAATTTCACTTAATGGTCTTGCGTAGCCGTGAATTTACGGGAGTCCATGAAGGAGCTCCATGCCACTAGCAGGCAGGTGGGAGAAGCCTTTAGACAAGTGTACTTGACTTAACTTAGGGGACCACCACAAAACCATATAAATATGCATTTCACATCTTGTAAACTTATGCCCTCAACGGCATTTTTCCAAAACTTGTTTTCATAATCATAATAACGTTTCAAAATAATTTTCAGCATTCATTTCATAAATCAAATCACAATGCATATGCAAACATATGGCACATTTATAACACACTTGAAGACATTTAAAACTTTCTTTGTTTGAAGAAACATTAGGGCTTATTACTTAATTATAAAAGTGTCACCCACC
>JAOSBN010011631.1:0-18314 GCA_027563595.1 Erythroxylum suave | reverse complement strand
TGAATTAGGAGTCAACAAATGCATAAATACTTAAGAAAGTAGGGCCAATTTATAGCATAAATTTGGGTCAATCAATCCCCAAAATTTTCATTCTCTTAACATAGTGTTCAAGAATATAAATATTTGTGAATGCTATGATCATGCACTGAAAATAAATTCATCAACTTTGTTTTAAGAATCCACAACTCTAATAATTTTATTCACTACTTACTCGTTGAAGACTCCAAAAGCTTCAACTATCCTTAAGCCCCGACTCCACATAGAATTACATATTCCTTTGTGAACACTAATCAACTTCTGGTCTTTCTTAAGGCAGAAGAAACACTTTAGCATTATAGGAAATGGTGTGGGATATGAAAGATCAGAGTTAACTTTCAAAAGGAGTTTGATGGAAAACTCTGTGTATGGGAAGAAATTTGGAGAAGATGATAACAAGGGAAGAATTTAGGAAAAGTACCAACCCCATTTTAACTCTCGAATTACTCAAACTTACTTCTGACACATAATAAAAGCAACTTTACACTTGTCACTTCCCTAAGGTCTAAGTTCTGACTTAGTTTCTTTTGAAATAACTCCCTTTAACTCTCATCTTTACAATCCAACTATCACCAATTCTTCATTCGATTTCTTGTCTTCTTTTTCCTATTTTCCATAATACTCTACAAATTACAAAATAAATCCTAAGTTCACCAAAATTCATAAATCTTACAATTCTACTAACCAACAATATTTTCAATATAGATAAATTCCAAATTCATAATTTCCCAACAATCACAATTTAATCCAATTATACTTGGAATTATTCATGAATGCATGTACACTTAATTTCATGTGCAGAAAATATCACTATTCGTATGTATGAGCATGTCATATTATGCATGAACATAAAAAAATGCATCTCTTGCCTCTCACTGAACACTCCTATTTACTATTCTAACCTTCCCATAGGTAGTGGGATGTTACAAAGAGGGTGATGAAGCTCTCACATATGGAGAGACCTATAGAGGGCTAGCTTTCTGACGCTAGTTCGAAGGTGACATTTACATCAAACAACCCAATTAAGTATACCCTTCATTGTGTTTGTTATTTTTACTCTCTTTTTGGATTATTTATGTTATCTTGCATTTATAGATTGGGTATTGTGCAAGAATGATTTTGATGCTCTATTGGATTGTTTTTCATAATAACCCATTGCTAAAACTTTAAATACGATACGTAATAGTCATGTTTGAATTCATTTGTGGCAAGTAATGGTATTAGATCATTAGGGATAACGTAGCATAGGTTAAATAGTTAGAGCTTGTAAGATTATTGCTTAGATTGTTTTGTTTTTTTTCCTTCGTAAGGTGGCTGTTAGATTAAACTTAGAGAGCGTCTCCTAGGTCCGATAGATAGGGTTCGTTAACGAGCTCTTCTTAATTAACTATGTCCTAAGGAAAAACTAGGACTAATAGAGCTTGTTGTTAATCTATGACAATAGTTCAAGCAAAGGTATAAGGATAGCAATTCAATAAAATATGTTTAATTGGGTGTAGGTTGAAATTAAACCAAAGAATTGGGTCCCCAATGAATTCATCACTTTTATCACTTTTTAATGTTTTCTTTAATTTGTTTCCATTAGATTAGTTTCATTTTATTTTCTTATTTTAAACCAAACAAAACCCCTCATAACCTTAAAACCAATTATTTTAATTCCAAAAGCTTTACACACACTCTCTAAGGGATTGACCTAGACTTACCACTGATATAGTTGTAGGTCAAGTTGTTTTCATTAATCTTACAATGTGCTAAATCAATTTTGGCGCCATTGCCGGGAGATGCAATTTTTAGTTTTTGTTCCTGATTTTAATTGGTGTTTTTGGTATATATTTTTTATAAATAGTTTCTTTTCAGTTATTTCTTAATATTTTCATTTTTTGTTTAGTAATTGTGAAAAAAAATTATTAAAGGAAGTAATTGTTTCTATGATTCATATTCTCAATCTTCTAACCAAGTTTGGATTGATCATATGAACTTTATTTATGGATGGGAAAATCAACATAATTACTTCCTTGATAGTTTGTAGGATACAACAACTCCCGCATATACTAGAAGCCTTTTCTTTCGGTTCAGGTACATATTTGGATGACTTTTTCAAAACTTTTATTACTAACAATCTTCGATTACAACAGGGTATGCAACAGATTCAATAGGGTATACAACAATTTTAGTAGGGAGTATAGCAATTCCAGCATGAGGAAAGGCAATTTTGGTCTAGCTTTCAAGAATGGGAGAGCGAACAAAACTCAAGTACATCCTTGGAAGAATTATTTAAGATTGTCACTGCTAACAGTTTGCAATTTCAGCAGGACATGAAATGGTCCCGGAAAGATGCAATGTCTAGATGGGGAGATAACAATCACTTGGAACCATAAAGTGAAGAGGAGCATCCATCTCAGCTTAAGGAGTACTCATGGGATGTTAGTGCAGAGACCTTACAAAGTGAAAAGGAGTTTGAGAATTTTGAGAGAACAACTGAAGGAATTGCTTATGTGGAAGAAGTGTAGAAGGAGCTCAAAGTAAAAAAGGATACATCTTTTAGCTCAAAGGTAAATACTGATTTACTAATTCTTTTAAGACTAACTCTTTACCATTACCTAGCAAGTTAGAGATATTGAACTAAGAAGAAAAAGGTGAAGAGATATTTAAGATATTCCAAGAATATAGGAACTTAGTAAAGATTAAGAGTCGGAGGATAGGGAAGATGTTAAATGTGAATGATTATCAACCAAGGCCGTATCCTAAACAACCTCATGTAGAGATAACTCAAACTGTGATACCTAAAAACTATAATTTTATTGTGAAGAGAAAATATGGAGTCGAGCCAGCGACGCTAAATAAAGGTGCTTCTTAGTAGGTAACCAGGAGAAGTTAAATTCTTTTCTTTACTTTTTTTCATTTCATTTTATGTAGCAACCCACTCTCGCAAGATACATACCCAACATCCTGAGTGATATCAGAGTTCGTATCCTGCAAGGGTGCCATGTTAGAACAATCAATTAGTCAAACACTCAAAACTCAGTACAAATTTTTCAAAAAAACTCACTCGCGTGTGCGGAAATCAATACTCAAATTCAAGCACACACTTTTATTTCATAAAAATCAAAATCACAATTATTATTACGCTTTGATCACTCTCATTCAAAACATTTCTAATTTCAGAAGTTATTACATACAGAAAATTATACAGGAATCACGGAATATATAAATTGATACAAAAATAAGAAAGTACAAATGCAGACGTGAACTGATCCCAACCTCTATCTCTTACTTGAATGCAGTGGCTATAATCCTGTTTGCTTAACGGGGTAACTCTTCTGAGCTTGAAAAAAATATTGCAAATTTTGGGTGAGTTTTGCAAACTCAATGAGTGACCATCCTCGATGGCTCTCACTCAATCATATAAACATACAGTTTATATAATCATGGGGTTCACCTCATATCTTTAATTCATCATGTTAAATAACATACACTTGATCAGTCATGTCACATTTTGCATTCAACACATATCACATTTAAAAATTATTCAAACCATTATAATCATTCATATCAGGCATAGGTAGTGCATATCACGCTCACTTTCAATTTGTTACTTTGTTTTGACTGAGTGCCTATAAATGTCCTATATCTATTGTGGATACCAGACTCATTGATAACTGTCCCTTATTCGTTGGTGATATAGGGCTCATTTTACATAGTGAGCTTTTGGCTTTTATAAACTTTCTGAGCTTTAAGCTCTTTTTCACATTCTAAGCTTTAAGCTTTTTTTCGGTGGCTACTCCGGTCACAACAGCCTTTATGTTTCATGCATTCATGTAATGGAATGCTTCACATTCACATATTTTCAATTAGTCACATGATTTCAGATTCACAATCACTTTCACATTCATCATCGGACCTTGGTCTAGCATTCAACAATTAAGTTGAGAATACACTTATTTCTTCTCATTCACATACAAGTAGCACTTCAATATCACATTTATGCATCAAGTCTCAGACCTTCATTTTCTGGCATCAACATAAGAAAATCACGTTCATATTAATTATATTCACATTGCATAATAATCATAACCATAGTCCTTCAATGCAGAAATCAAAATCAGAACAAACAATGAAATGAGACCATCTAGGTCAACTCACAGTATGCGCCAGATTAGCAATTTCTTCCAAGAGCTAGAAACGTCTAAATGTGGACATTTATCCTACACATCAAAATTATTCAATACACACATTGCGCACACATTAATAATTGCACAATTATAAGTATTCCTTTATGCACAAATTTGTATGTGAAATATGTACAATGCATGCTCAATGACAATCCCAGGTATTTTTTCATTATTTTTGTCACATTATCAATCATATATCAAAACTTACATAAGTATCATTTGTAGATAGGGTTTATACCTCAAATAAACACTTTGAATCTAATTCATATCCCAATGAATCATTGCAGATTTTTTTTCCAAAAATTGACTTTCATGTATGCTGTTCTTAATCATTTAGACAATGCAAATGAAGAAATTTGTCAATACTTTCTTCTATAAAATTGTTCTTCTATATCTTAAGTTTCTAATGACATCAAGATCATTCAATTTTGTGCAGTAATCTGAAAGTTATATCCAAAAGCTTTCAGACTATTCTTATACTGAAACAATGCCCTGCACTCAATTTCCATCCAGAAATTGGAATTCTTAGAGACTGAATTAAAACTCTATTTCTTCATAAAATTTGTATCCCTATGTCTCTAGTTGACTTTAAATCAAAAATCATTCAATTTGGATAACTACAAAACGAGATATTGTTAAACTACCAATGTATGTTTAAGCTGTGCAAGAAAGTTGGCCGCAGCGAAGTCAGGAGTTGGCCGAGGCGAAGTTTTCCCGATAGGAAAATTCCTCATAAAATCCTGTAAGTTGGTTATGGCGAACTTTTGCAGAAGCATAATCAATGAGCGAGTTACTGCTATATCTTCCAGATTTTACAACATCCAACCTCTTGCACCTAACACATCTTGTACAAGGATCACACTTTCTACTTCATTTACTCTTCATTCTCAACTCAATATCATTCAAAAACAATTCATGATATATATTTGATCATTAACCAAAAACAAAGCATATACATTTACCCATTCATCATTGATTCTTCTGCACTCATCTAACCCTTTTACGAAGATCATTCTACCCCAAAACATTTAATAACAATATATGAATTATTAACCATCATACTTATACAAGAGCAAGACATTTACAAAGTCTTTTCACCTTCCACGACACACACATAAAAACTCACATAATCAAGTCATCAATCTTACATTTCTCATCATTCTAGTTTATAACCATAGCAACAACCAAAAATTCAAGGAATCATACGTTAAAATAAAACATGTAAATGTCATCCCTTTATAAAAATTTCTGCATTCGTTCTACATCATCATAATGATCTTTCCATCACAACATCATCTATACAACTACTTATGAATCATGAATCATAATATATACAAAAGTAAGACATGAACACCCTATTTTCTTCATTCACATAGTAGCATATAATCAACTCCATTTAACTCATCAATTTATCACTTACGACCATCATAAATGTTTCCTTTAACAAATCATGAAGAACAATAACATATTACTTGTTTTGGCTCCAAAGTCTTTTCAAAATTTCCTAACCCTAGCCTCTTCCAGACATACACGATTTTCATCTACCAAGGTAGAATAGATGGGTTTCATTAAGAAGAAGAGATAGCAAGGATTTTGTAGTAGCTAGTGATGGAAGAAAGCAAGGTTCAAGGTTAATGTATGGAGAAGAGAGAGAGTCGTGATATGGAGAAAAAGAAAGAAGAAAATATGAAGAAGAAGAGAAGAGATCAACAAAGAAGATGAGAGTAGGAATTAAAAAGAAAGACAAGGTAAAAGATGGTCTTTCACCTTAAGCATGTGAGTTTAAAAAAATGAGTTGCAAGGCTAGTGACACTTGTCACTTGCTTGTGGTCTCCACTTGCTCTTTTAATTGGCTAGTTCATTTGTCTCCGAATTCTAATCCAATTGACTCCCAATCTTAAATGACATGTGTCATTAAATCCCAATATCACTTTTTAATAACTCTATAACCATTTGATATTTATTTCTACTAACATTAAACAATTGTCCTGCCACTTGTTATTTTTCCTAGTCCAAAAATTACTCATAATTCTAGAAAATTCTCAAATTTTTCCAAAAATTCTAAATCAATACATATATTATACACATCAATTTTCAATACAATTAATTCACAATTCTCACATAATCACATTTGTAATCAATTATACCTGGAATTCGTCAATGAATGCATGTAAAAATATTTTCAAATGTGCAAGATTCAAATTCACACTTGTGGATGCTAACAATATGCATGAGCATGAGATGCATTTTTCTTCATCTCTCATTGATCTCACATTTACCGTATTTTAGGGTTCTAACCCTTAGTATGGGAACAAGATGTTACATGTTATATGCATTTTTAAAATTTTTCTAGTTTCTTATCTTTTTAAGTTTTCAACAAAATGGGAGAGAAAATAAAACAAAAAAACATTTTCTCTTTTTCTATTTCTTCTAGGACTATATATTTATGATTAGAGAATGAATTGACTAGAAAAATCCATGGCAACTTTAGCTTGTAGTTTTACTTTTTTGATTGTTCAATATGCATTATCTTTAGAAGAATAGTGACTAGTGGTAGACAAAATTTAGTGAGATTTTGAGCTTTATTAAACTGACACATCCATATCAATTTCATTGTTTTTTTTCTTATGTGTGACCTTCATGACATTTACATCCTCAATTTTCTTTGATTTTCTATTCAAGACTAAATTTTTATCACTTGCATTAACATGAAAATGATTAGGCATTCTTTTTTTTTCCAAGTTACATTAACTAATTAGCCTACACATCGTTATGAATTTTCCTTTGTTAAGCCCCCTTGAGCTTTATTTGCCTTTTTTGTGCTATCTAATTTACATGCTTTAAACCTAACCAAATGTCCTACCTAAGCCTTAAATCTGGTGGACCATTTGTTGGTTGTTGATGATTGTGGATGTACAAAATTATAAGTGTGGAGTTGTGTATGAGTGGGATGGTTATAATTGTTAAAATGTTGTTTTATGTCTTATCAATGAAATTCTCATGTTAATGTAGTTTCTTTTAATTTTTATATAAAAAAAGAAGAAGAAAGAAAAATAGAAAAGAAAAGAAAAAGAAAAAGAAAAGAAAAAAATGTTTAAATGAAAGTATCAAGAAGGAAATGCATATGTGTTACAAAGTTACTTATGATTAGTCTTTCCTCCTAAAGTTGTATTAAATGGTTTACTTGAGTATGTTGGATATGAGGTGGATGTTGCTTTCAATGCTCACTCCCTATGTTTACAAAGTCTTATTTATGATCAACTTTTGTGAGTAATATATGCTTGATGGTTTATGGCGAGAGAGCTTGGATTTGAGCTAGGAAACATAGTTTTTGCATTCATCATAGTTGATGTACACAATTGGGAGTGAATGTTGGTTTTTGCACTTGATGGTATATTCAGTGCTTTTCTTGTTTCATTAGCTTTGATGGCTTTTACACTATACTATCCAAATACATCTCACCTTATTACAACCTTGAAAAGTCCTTTGATTCATGATTATGGATGTGACTCTTAGTCGTGGAGAAATGAAATGATATGTAAAATTGTGGAATGTCATGATCATTAATGGTGTTTTAGTGTATCTATGGATCTATCTTGTTTAAACACATTTTGTCTAAGTCTACTTCGAGATTCCTTAGTTTCTCTACTTCTAGATTGCTCAGTTTCTAAGGGTGATAAATGTTGATTGATCATGAGTAAAAGCATCGAATGTTGAGATCTTGCTATGGTTTTGAAAGTTGTTTCTCTTTACTTATGATTATATATTCTTGGGAAATATGGAAAATGAGTAAATGTTTTGGGTCTGTAACTTTAATTTAGATGTTTTGCCCGAGGAGGGTCAAAAGCTAACCGTAATGGAAATATTATCTTTTTAATATTACATATATGATTTGTATAATAATTAAAATGATAAAGGCACTTAGCAATGAGCTCCTTTGAGTCTTATATAAATTTTGATTGTTTTATTGGGAACCCTTTCCTAAATAAATATGAATTTAAAAAGAAAAATAAGCATTTAAACCTTAATTCATGATTTGTAGAGCTTTTACTATGTTATGAGGATTTTAGGAATAAGACGCAACGAAATAAGTGTGGGAGGGATGATAAAGTGTAAAAAAGAGGCAAAGTCAAAGGGATTTCTCTTTCCAATTCAAAAGGTTAAAAATAAAAAAATAAAAAAAAAAATCAATTGGTATGGATTATTATATTTGGAAATAATGACAGAAGAGGAGTTGTTGTGAAGATATAAGAAGTTAGCGGAGTAATTTATGGATAGATCTATTGAATTATTTACTCTTGCTATACTAATTATGAATATTTTTTCTCCTAGTCCCTTTTCTTTGTTACCCTTCATAAAACTTTGGCTACATTACAACACTATTCAAATTCCTTTTGATTTTTTATATATCTATTTAAGTAATAGAAGAATAAATGATTTTCAAGCTCATGGTAAGTTCAAGATCATAAGAAGATGATGAGAGCACCTCACTAAAAATTTCAAATACTTTTGTGAATCAGTGATATCTTTCGAGGGTATGTCAAATTGAAGTGTTTAAGCTTAGTTGAGGTAGAATAGTGTTTACATTATTTATTTATATAGTGATCTTATTTATTTATGTAGTGATCCATTTAAAAAGTATTTTTTTATAATTTTACAATATGATTGAGAATTGAATTTGTATATCTTAGGTTATTATCTATGAAGCTAACTAATGTGTTTAATTAAATGTTTGTAGGAATTATTTAAGTAAATCTTCTAGAGACTATAATTGCTCCACCTGGGAAACTCAGGAGTTTAAAGTCTTGTGGCATGTGCCAAACGTCACTATACACCTAGGAAAGTGGAGTTGTTTATTTTTTTAGTTAAATATAGGATAGTAGCTAGCTTTTATCTATTAATGATTACTTAAGGACAAACAATGAGTTAAGTGTGTTAGAATTTGATAGATCCATATTTACATATCATTTGGCTAATTGGTATTTGACACTTCTATAATATTTTTAATATGTATTTTATGATATTTTTCTATGTTTAGTTCATTATCTTATAGGTAATGAGTTTGAGGAGGAAATATATATTTAAGTATAACTTTCTCCATAATTTTCCAATCAATGAGATATTGGATTAAAATCAAATCTAACTAGAAGGAAAATGACTTTATAGAAGAAATCAAAAGACATTTAAGCTTAAACATGTTAAAAAGTGGACAAGTTGATGAAGAAGACATAACAAGCACCTTGAGGGTCGCATGGATGCTATAAAGAGACAATTGAAGGAGCTAGTGCAACTTCATCGTTATCAAACCAAAAAGTTACTAGTATTCTTTTCAGTGTAAGGAGTTTATAAGTCATCTCCAACTTTGTCACCTCCAAAATTGCCTTGACTACTCTTTCTTTTCCTTGTTATTTCTCTTTCTTTTTGTTGTTTTATTAGTTGTTTGTTTATTTATGTTTTAGTGTGATTTCCACGTTTAGGATAATGTATTATTCAATTGTGGGGACATATCATTTGTGTGTGAAATTGCATTTATATTGTGTTATTTTTTATTAGGTTGGCATTATATAAACATTTTATTGAATGATGTGTGCATTGTGTCAATGTATCAATGGCATAAAATTGAAAGAAATTAGCCTATCTATAAATATAAAAATTTAAATTGTGAAGAAACATTAGCTTATGAAGTTTATGTTTTAAGTATTTTTTTAGATAAATATGTATGTTGATTAGAATATTATACTTATTATATCAATTTATGACACTTGTTTGGATACACTTGTAATTAAATTCATTTAAATTGTAGACATTGCTAGTACCTTTTTATGGAAGTGATTGACTAGGAAGAAGTGATGGAGGTAAAATTGAAAATAATAATGATGATGACACTAAAAACACCAAATTATGTCATATAAATGTGTTAAATACATTTCCTACTCCACTAACCCATTTAGAAAAATGGGTTGAGAATAAAGCTAGTATCAAGTTGTGAGTTGTGATATAGCTAAGTAAATGGAGGCCTTCAATTGTTTGTCTTCACATCAAAAGGATATAATGACACTCCAACCAAGCTTGATAATATGGTGTTGACAATAAAATTGAACCTATGGATCTTTTTATTGAATTTCAAAATAAATTTCATGCTTTCGTCTTTAATTGTTCTATAAGAGTGAGTGCATGCTTACAAGTTTCATAGATCTATACATATGTGTTGATATTTTAGTTGACCTGTGCATTTAATTCAAAGCATTTGAACATAAATGGAATAAGTTAGTGTGTTAGAATTATTCAAGTGATTGATGTTTATAAATAAGTTAATTTCATAAGATTTCATGCCACTATACCATTATTATATTGATGCATGATTGTGTGTTTTGTTTTTTTCCCCTAATTTTGTGGCTTTATTTTTGCTGGGGGACAAGTAAAGATTTAAGTGTTGAGATGATGATAAGTATAAAACTTAGGGGGCGGTTGGTTCGCACAGAGGAATGGTAATAGGAATGGGAATGAATATAGTGAGGAATGTGAATAGATATTATCATTATATTTATGATGGTTGGTTAAAAGGAAGGAATGATTACTATTACCAATGACAGTGGTTGGTTTGTAAAATATTGAGAAATAAAAATTTATCATATTTTAATTAATTAATTAATTATATT
The DNA here is from genome assembly GCA_027563595.1 of Erythroxylum suave. Lineage (NCBI taxonomy): Eukaryota > Viridiplantae > Streptophyta > Magnoliopsida > Malpighiales > Erythroxylaceae > Erythroxylum > Erythroxylum suave. The sequence continues at coordinate 7,447 of JAOSBN010011631.1, read as the reverse complement.
GTAATTAATCAATTACAATATATTGATTAATTAAAATATTTTAATTAATTTTAACTAATTTTATTATAAGTAATTAATTAATTATATTTTAATTAATTAGTTAATTATATTTTAATTAATACTAATATTTTAATTTATTATATTGTAATTTATTATAGTTTATTAATTACAATGTTTTAATTAATAAATGAATTATATTTAAATGAATTATATTGTAGTTAATTAATTATTAATAATATTTTAATTAATTATGTTGTAATTAATCAATTAATTAAAATATTTTTTAATGAATAATTATGTTTTAATTAATTAATTACAATATTTTAATTAATGAATGAATTATATTTTAATTAATTATATTATAGTTAATTAATTAATTAATTACAATCTTTTAATTAATGAATAAATTATATTTTAAGTAATTATATTTTAGTTAATTAATTATTAATAATATTTTAATTAATAATATTGTATATAATTAATTAAAATATTGTAATTAATTAATTATTAATAATATTTTAATTAATTAATTAATTATATTTTAATTAATTATAATGTAATTAATTAACTCATTCTTCTATAACAATGATACCCATTCCTCTAGATTAGGAGAGGAATGGAGTATTACCCAAAAGTGGGTAACCAAAATAATAACCCTATAATCATATCCCCTTACCAAACTCAATCTTTCATTCCAAATCCATACCCCTTTTTTCATACGCCCCAAACAAGCACCTCATTAGTATGTTTCCTAGATGTTAGAGTATATTTTTAATGTTTTCTCATATGATAATCATATGTTTATGACTTCGATTTATGTTCTTGTTAGTGGTACTAGATCTTGTTGTGCAACAAAGCATAATTGAATCAATTTAATCTCTCAGTTCAAATTGATTATAAAAAATTAAATATTATAAGCATATTCATTAAATCGAGATTGGAAGTTCAACAAATAATTCAATAATAATTCCTAAAAAGGAATTTAGCAATCCATAGATGTAACTAAATATCCAAAGTTAATTGTCATTAACTTATACCCATAACGAGGAAATAAGAAAAGAATGTAGGATGAATTCTAAAAGTCGTCTCTTATTTGCTTTGAACTAAAAAAATTGAAGCCTTGTTCTTGAGAATTCACTATTTTGATCTTCTTTAGTTATGATTATGCAATCGTCAAGTGGTGTTTTAAGCTTCTTTATATACTATTGAGTCTTATAAGGTACCGAGTAGACCTATAAACATCAAATTAATAGGAAACTGAAGAGAGATCTTAATTATTTATTAGTTATCCATATGATTGCTTTAAATATAGTTTCATAGTTATAAAGAGTTTTAATAGATTAAGAGATCACAGTTCAATTTCTATATGTTTTAATTGGGATTACTTGGTTAGATCCTGAGAGAGGGTAATCTAACTATAGGATATCTAGGATCAAGTAGGATTAGATCAAGAAGGTAAAGTGAAAAAAAATAAGATAAAAGTAATTCTCAAGCTTCATTATTGATAAATCAATTAATTCCCTGTTGTCTAGTTTATTGTTTAAGTTTTTTTTGTTTAATTTTTAATTAATCATCTTATTATTTACCTTAAACAAAGTTTACAATAATTGTTTGGTTACTATACAATCCTTATGGGAACTATTTCTTTTACTATATAAGGTACAATTTGTATACTTGCACTATAAATCTTTTTTTGTTTAAAACTATCAAAAAAATTATTAAGAAGATATTAAGATTATTCATATGTTTTGGTGAGGCTAGAAGTAAAGTAATAGCAAAATTCAAGTAATGCAAGGTATGCAAACCTAAAGTAGAAGGTGGCTTAGGTATTTGGCTTATTAAACTTACCAACAAAGTCTTCAAGATAAAAGAATATGGAGACTACTCAAAGAGAAAAAAACTTTATGGGTTAAATGGATACATATACCACTCTAGAGATATGAGAACTTCTAGTGAGTGAAGTCAATTTATAATACTTCTTGGACTTTGCTAAATACATTTAGACTCAAAAGTAAAGCTAGAATCCATTTCAAATTTATTATTGCAAATAAAGAAGGCACAAGCTCCTGATTTGATAATTAGAGTATCATTACACCTTTATATGACTGCTATACTCCATTTTTTGGCTCATTTTTGCAATACTTCTAATAGAGGGAATACCAATTCATTTATGTTTGAAGGGGCTATACATCTCAAGCTGCTAAAGTTGTTGGGGTCACCCATAACTTGTCTGAGCCTTTGGTTCCCATGGGACTTTTGTACATGTAGGGCTTGTCTTAGTGTTGGCCCCGAATTTTTTTAATTTATTTAAGCATTATTTAAATGAATTAAGAGGTTTTGATAAATTAAGTTCTTGGAGTTTAATTACTACTTCAATGTTAGTATTATTTTATTATATGGTTTACTTGTATTAAAGTAGTAAGAAGGTTGAAGGGTATGTTTGGAAGATCACTTAAGGTTAAAAGAACATAAGCTTATAAGGAACGGTAAAATGGACTTTTTAGGCTCGTTAAGGATAAAAAGGGGAAGAAGAATGGTTGTCTTGCAATTGTAGAAGAAGAAAACTAAAATTGAAGAGAGGAAGAGGGAGTGTAGTGGAAAAAGAAGAAAAGAAGAGAAAGCTAAACTAGGTTTCCAATTTTCTTACTTTTAAAGAGTGATTCTGAAGTTGTTCAAGAAGGAAAAAAGAAAGAAGAAGATTAGAGCTTCCATTTGAGCCAACAAACTCATTAAATAAATGAAGATTCAAGGTAAGTTTATGTTTAAACTTTTGGATTTTTGGAAGGGTTTTGGTTTATGAAGCTTAAGAAATGCATGGGGGGTTTAAGTATTCTAGGATCAATTTTAGGTGTATATATTTCTTTAAGTTCTCAATTGGAAGTCCTATTGAATTGCGATTTTTGCCAATATTGAAGGAAATCAAGAGGAGAGGCAAGAGAAGCAAGAAGAGAGGCATCTTTGAGCAATTGTTAAGCAAGGAATTCAAGGTGGGTTACATTTTTATAATTGAATAATAAGCCATTAATGTTTCTTCCAAATCAAGAAAGTAAATGTTCTTCAATTGTATTATAAATGTGCATTTATTGCTCTTTGAATGCTTTGAAAAAAGTATTATGTGTTGTTATGTAAATATTGTGTTGATGATTTATGAAAACAATCTGAAAATGATTTTTTTGAAAAAAAGAAAAATTACTATGTTTATGAAATCACTTTCCGGAAAAAATATCATTTTAAGTAACAAGTTTAGAAGTTATGAAATACTCATTATGTGGATTTGGTCTGGTTCATTCTGTATGTCAAGTGCACTTTGACTAAAGGCTTCTCCCGCCTGCCCGTAAGTGGCATGGAGCTCCTTCAGGGACTCCCTCATGATTACGACTACGCAAAATTACTATATGGAATTGTGTTAGTTCGTTCCGTTCACGACTACACAGGACCATTTCATAGGAATATGTTAGCTTGTTTTGTTTATGGACCTCCCAAACCATTTGATGTGGTTATGTGTGGACAAGTTTATTGAATGCATGATTTGGGTTGCTTATAAAGTGTTTGATAAATTGAAAATTGTGTATTATGATGCATTATGGATTTTTACAATGCTTTTGCTTGTTACCGATTACAAAATTGTTACCTTCGAGCTTTAAGCTCACCCCTCATTCCATCCCATCTTCAGGTCATGAGCAAGAGATCGAGTGGTCGAGCATAAGGGCATTATTCCAGATTATCATTACTTTGTATTTTAAATTAGTTTTTGTAAAACAAGGCTTTAGTTCCATTTTGAGCAATTTTACTTTGTGTAAATTATGTATTTTTGGACTATGATGTATTGTAGCTTGAAATTCCCATTAAAGCTTTGTAAAACTCTTATCTTTTAATGATAATGAAATATGATTGTGTTTTTGCTCATGACTCTCAAAGTTTGTAAATTGCATTTTCAAGGGAAAAATTTTGTATTCTGACTTCTAAGGAAAAATCTGTATTGATCTATATAGAATTAGGCCAAGTGGTCTTCATTAAAGTTGTAGATATTTTTCTTAGCTTTCAAAATATATAAATTTTGGAATTTTTGACCTTCAGATGCAAAAGATATGTCCTTAAGACTATGCATAGGTACCAGACGAAATGAAGGTACTAGACGAAGCGTGTTCTGATTTCTATGGTAAATATGTATTGATCTAGGCCGAATTAGACAAAGTTATCTTCTTTGAATTTGTAGATATTTTCTTTAAATTTCTATAAATATAAAGTTTGAAATTTTTAGACTTAGGAAACAAAAGATATAGCCTTAAGACCAAGCCTAAGGCGAAGTGCCAGATAAAGCATAAGACGAAGCACCAGATGAAGCGTAAGACGAAGCAATTTTAACCCTCTAGATGGCAAAAAATTTCTCCAATGCCTTCACAAAAGTTGTAGATGTCGAAGTCCTTTTCAAAACTGTCCTAAATCTACCACAATCCAATATATTTACTGAAAGGTATGCTAATTGTCCCATGATAGATACAATATAAGACATAATCGTGGTTGACTCTTTTGGCAATAACTTCATTGTCTGACCTCCAAATGAAGTGATTATTGAACCAATAGATTCCGAACCCATTTTTCTATTCCTAAAAAAAAAAATGGTAGCCTTTGTTGTTGATTTGAAATGGAAAGAAAGTAAGGGAAACGATTGGAGGACCATGACTTAGTTATGAGCATACTTTGGCTTTTAAACATATCTTGATCTGTATAATAGGGAAATTTTGGGAGGTTATAAGAATGAAGATAAACTGATGATGGCTAATAAGAGTTCATAGAAATAACCCTACAAGGTAATGCACACGCTCACGTTTTAAGACATCCAAATAGTTGGGCTCTTGAAATAGGGTCCAGCATCTTATGGTATCAGAGCGACTAGGTTTAGGTCCAAGTTGGGGACTAGGTTTAGGATTATCCTAAGCTTTGAATTAGTAGCTTTAAAATATGAAATGAACATGCATTATATTTAAATGAACCTAATGCATTGTTTTGTATTGTTTTTCATGATTTGAAATTGTTTTTTTAGCATGAACTAAAAGTTTTATTCTTTATTTTTGTTTTCAATTGAAGGAGTAAATATGGCGCCTTGAAAAAGAACTCGTGGAGCTCTGACTCGATCTAGCTCTCAATGAGGAAGTACGGATGAATCGTATGTCTCGCAAGACGCGGGGAGCCACTCTGCTCCTGATTCTAAGGCACCTAGTGTGCAATATGTAGTGCCACCATCTCCTCCTCCTATGCCTACTATGGATCCACAATTCTTTCAAGCCTTTGCTTAGGCTTTCACATATGCCATAGGCCAAGGGTCATAAGTTCCGATGCCAGCTCCGGTAGAGAGGAGTGGGTAGTATGATAAGCTTCGCAAGTATGGAGTTGTAGATTTTAATGGTACTACAAATCCATAAGAGGTTGAAGCATAGTTGAAGAGGACCGAGAGAGTCCTGCTTTAGATGAAGTTCTTTGATGAAGAGAAAATGGTTTATGCAGTAAGCTTGCTATAGGGGGACGCACTGCATTGGTGGGAATCAGTGCCCCATAGTCAGGTTATGCCTTTGGTGTTATCATGGAGAGATTTTGTGGAAGTTTTCAGGAAGAAGTACCTCTCCAGGGTTTATGTACAAGAGAAGGCCAGAGCATTTCTAAATCTCACACAGAAGGACATGAGTGTGAGTGAGTATGAGCTGAAGTTCACTTAGCTTTCCCGATATGCGACCAACATTATGGTGAATGAGGAGGACAAACGCTGCAAGTTTGAGGGAAGACTTCATTTGGGGATCAAGGAGAAGGTTCTGATCCATAACTTCTGTGACTACCAGCAATTGGTAGATGCTGCACTTCAGGCCGAGAAACTAGAGAATAAGAAGAGAAAGAACTGAGAGTAGTCTTCCAAGAAAGGAATGAGTGCTCCAATGCTTGATAGGAGTACAAGGAGTTTCCACACTCAAAGTGAGATGGGAAGTAATGCCTCTACTAAGAATAAGAAATCAAGGGTAGCTTCAGTGTAAACCTTAATTGTGGGAGGCAATAACAAGGTGGAGAGGAGCAGGAACACAAACCCTCAATGTGAGCATTATGGGAAGTTTCACAAAGGAGAGTGCTTTAAGTTACATAGAGCATGTTTTTGATGCAGGGAGAAGCAACACATGATCAGGGAATGTCTCCATATGATAAAGCAAGAGGGGACGTAGTTGCAAGCCCCAAGGAGAGCAGAAATAGTGGGAACCAAACCAGTCACTGAGGTGGGTAGTTTTGGGGCTGCAAGGAAGGCTATTCCTTTAAGAAGGCCAAAGGGTCAGGCACAAGCTAGGGTATTTGGCATGACAAGAGAGGAGGCCGTAGCAGGACCTGAAGTTATCACGAGTATGGCTCAATTATTTAATTCTAAAGTATATGTTTTAATTGATTTTGGCTCTACGCATTCATTTGTTTTTGCAAGCATGACATTATGTGGTGTGAATTTGGTGCCATTGGAAGATCCATTGATTTTTAGCACTATTTTAGGGAGGAAGGTGATAATAAGTCAAGTGTATAGAGATTGTGAACTTTTTATTGAGAGTGCCAGAATGGTAGTAGACTTATTGCCGCTAGAGCTAAAGGGTCTAGATATTATACTGGGTATGGATGCCATGGAGAAATATTGTGCAAAGTTAGACTGTAGTCTCAAAAAGGTAGAGTATGACTTTGGCAATGGAGAGAAGGTGACTTTTGGAAGAGCCAAAAGAATGCTGTTACTTGGAATGATTTCAGCCTTGTTAGCTCACAAGATGATAAAAAAGGGGTATGAAGCCTTCTTAGCAAACGTCATAGATAACGATGTGAATGAAAGGAAGTAAGAAGATTTTCCGATTGTGAGGTAGTTTCCCGCCGTGTTTTCAGAAGACTTACTTAGTTTGTCACCAGTGAGGGAAATTGAGTTTCCCATTGACTTGACTCTCGGTACCGCACCCATTTCTATACCATTGTACAGAATGGCTCCAGCTGAATTGAAGGAGCTCAAGGAATAGTTGGAAGAGCTGTTAGAGAAAGGGTATATAAGGCCAAGTTTGTCTCCATGGGGAGCACCTGTTTTATTTGTTAAGAAGAAGGATGGGACATGGCATATGTGTATTGATTATCAGAGACTCTACAAGGTGACCATTAAGAATACGCATCCTTTGCCATGAATCAATGATTTGTTCGATTAGTTGCAGAGGGCACGTGTTTTTTTTCTAAAATTGATATCAGGATAGGCAATCATCAGCTCAGAATTAGAGAGTCTGATGTAAACAAGACAGCTTTTAGGACTCATTATGGGCGTTATGAGTTCCTAGTCATGCCATTTGGATAGGGTCTTTAAGGAGTATCTAGATCAGTTTTGAAGTAAATCACAAATTAGTACAATGATAATCAACACACAAGAAGGGGGGTTGAATTGTGTATACTTTTTCGT
>JAOSBN010011610.1:0-18320 GCA_027563595.1 Erythroxylum suave | reverse complement strand
ATAATTAAACTCCAATTAAAATGATTTACCTAACAAGACCACAAAATATATTCAAATCATGCTTACTAAAATAATAATAATAAAAATTCGGGGCCCAACAACAAAAAAAAAAAATTATATATATAAATAAAAATAAATAAAATAAAAAATAAAAATAAACATAAAAAATTCAAAATTAAAATAAATATTAAACTAAATGAATAAACAAACAAACAAAAATAAAACTAAACTAAAGGGAAAATACTACTAACAAAGGTATTCAAGGTAATTACAAGTTATAAAAAATGAAGAAAAAGGGAGGAAAAGTTCAAAAGGCCTATGAAAACAAAATGACGTCTTTTTGAAAAGAAAATGTCCTCTCTATGTAAGATCATCTACCCTTATCCTAGTTCTTCAAAGTCTTCTATCGAGGGTCAAGTCCTTGGTAAACTCTAATAATGTCATATTATGCTTGATCACTTGACCTAATTTTTCTTAGGTCCTCTTCTTCTTCTCTTATAGTCCTTGAGAACAATCTTCTCGCATTTTCTCACTGGGACATCATGATGTCTCCTTTTAAAATGTTTGAACCACCTAAGCCTTGTCTCCTTTGTACATTTAACGGAGCATCCTCATGTTTGCTACCATTGGCTTATGAATATGCGCATGTTTGCTGGGGCAACACTTTGTTTCATAGAGCATGAATGAACTAATTGGTAAACGATAAAATTTACTTTTTAGCTTGAGTGGTATCTTCTTATCATATAAAACTCCTTAATCAAAATAAATCAAAATGACTAATAAAAATAAAATAAGTCATTGCAGGAATTAACAATATTAGCATTGGTCAATTAGTAGTCAACCAGTGGTTAACTAGTATCCAACACTAATATACTATTAAAGTAATTAATATGGACCAGTATAATGACCAATGTGGTTACAAATTCTATTTTTCTTGTAGTTGACTAGTATGCGACACTAATATACTATTATAGTAATTAATATGGACTAGTGTAATGACCAATGTGATTACAAATTCTATTTTTCTTTTTTTAATGGAATGGTGGTCAACTATTTTGTATTGATTTTGTCTAAAGTACCTTGAGACCTTAATATTTTGGAAATAACATCTCTACTAGTTGAGGGTAAGGCTATGTACTACCAGACTTCCCCAAATTCTACGCCTTAGCAAGATTTATAATTGGTGTTGTTGTTGTACCTTTGGGACCTTAATATAAGTCAACCTAACTCTAACATATGACGCACAAAACCTCATAAAACAAGTTATTTCAAAGGTTTTCAATTTTTTTAAATGATAAAAAACTTGATCTAGAGTCATTTGATAAGTTCCTCGTAAGTATTTAATACATCAAGAGAATTTTCTTTAGGAGTTTCTTAAATTTTCTATTAATGATGGCAACGTATATGGAATATGCCTTAATTATAAATCATTATGCAATGATCGGAATCCTAAATAATTTAAATGATCAAAGTAAATTTACATGACGGTTTACAATAATTAAATTTACATGATGGTTTACAATAATTTATTAAATTTTGATGTGTTTGACTCCTCTATGTTCTTGCTTTTTCACTTGAATTTCATTGAATCTCGCTTAAGTTGTATATATTCACCATTTTTCTCATTTTTAATTGCTCAAATTATTCAATCAACTCTTTTTCTCATTCTATCTTTTTTATTGAATTTCATATTTTACATATTAATTTATTGCAATAGAGCTACCAATATTACCAAAAAAATGAATTTATCAAAAACAATATATTTTAAAAGTAAACTCATTTGCTTCTAGAAAGAATGTCTACTAATAGTTGTAGGTTGCATGATGATTTAATAGCATTTTAGTATGTTTTTAGTGGTTAATTAATTGATTAATGTATGTTTAGGTTTAGAATTGTGTTAATTGGTTAGATATTTGTGTTTTGAGTGTTATATGGGTTAGAGCATGCTATTGAGCTTTAATTTTATGTATTTGAGGTGCCTTGATGTGTTTGAGATTAGATATTGAAGAATGAAGAAGATTTAGGGGAAGCCTGATAAAGGATCTAGGCCTACAATCGCGATCATGATAGAAGCAAAATGCATAGGCTACAATAGTGGCCTCATTAGCCATGATCATGATAGAAGCAAAATTAGAAGTGCCATGATCGTGGAAGAAGTAAACATGAACCGACCTTCTGATCTTAAGTTTTCGACGGTTATTTTGGACTTTTAGGCTTAAGTAAAACCTAGTTTTTACCCAAATTAGTAAAGAATATATCAAAAAGAGAAAGAAACCTAATTTTATTGGGCCTCCATTTGCTACATTGGGCAAGATTTAGGGAAGAAGAAGAAAATGAGAGAAGAGGAGAAAGGAAGAGGGAAGAAGAAGGGTTGCTGTTGCCACTGTGTTCTGATAGTTGTCCATTAGTATGTGTTTTTCTAAGTATTTGGCATGCGTTTCTTGCATAATAATTTACTATTGTTGCATTTTAGGATTCATTTTGTATGTTTTCGTTTAGTTTGGTCTTCATTGTTTTTCTTTTTATGTTTCATGTTAATTTACGGTAAGAATTAATTATTTTGATGTAGGAATCAAGGTTGGTAACTTGGAGATTGAGCTAGAGAAAAAGAGAGGAGAAGAGAAGAAGAAGTTTCTAGTGCAAGATCCCACGATAATGGGAATCATGTCAGTTCCCATGATTGTGGGATATTTTATCCGAGAACATATGCGAGGTTCAATGAAACTTGAGGTTTTCTAGACTATTTAAGATATTAAAATCCTATAGAAGGAAGAGGACCTGAACCCTCTATGTAGAACAACCTCCTTGAGTGACAAGTCGATATTTAGAGTATTGAGGAACGTGGAGATTCAAGGATCATTAATCACAATTAGGAAATAGCACATCTATACCAAAATTTCCAGATTTTGACAAGGAATAGAAGGAGTTGTCTTATTTAATTTTCTGTTGTGTTTATCTCTTCTAGTCAAGATGGAATATTTGAATGTTGGTGATGTTGTGGGCACTATGAGTGGCTGATTTATTTTTAGGGATTACTTTTGAACTATCTTGTTAAACTCTTATTTTATTGAATTAAATGACAGATGTCTTAGATGAAGTTGATTATATACATATACCTTGCAATAAATTAAGAGATTGGGTTGGGTAATTTGTGTAGGATTATATAACAAGAGTTGGCAACCTATAGACTTACATTCATCACGTTAATTGGTTAGTTAAAAGAGAGATCTTGGCCAATTTAATTGATAACTAATTGAATTTATGGAGTGATTTCACATATTAAGAAATTGCTCATTCAACTTCGTTTAATTTGATTAGGGACAATTAACAACACCTTGAGAGAGGATAGTTAATACAATTGGACATCTTAGGTGAGACACAATTTGAGTAATAAAATAGGAGGGCGACAAGATACGGAGAAAGTGATCTCTAGTCATTAAAACTTTGAATTACATTTTGGCATTTTCAATTGTTCATTGTTTTTCATTTAGTTTTAATTGAGGTTTTCAGTTTATTTCCATAAAACAATTTCATTTCTTAAATAAAGATTAATTTGAATTAAGTGGTGCCTAATCATTAATCCTTGTGGGATTGATATTTGCTTTTTTACTAAAAGTCACAATCTATATACTTGCAGTTTTTGAGCGTAAAACTAGTGGGTTGTTTTGTAATCAACAAGTTTTTGGTGCCGTTGCCAGGGATTTTTTGTTTAACATCTTGTTTAGTTTAGATTAATTCGATTTAAGAGTTTTGATTTAAGAATTTTTGATACCTTTCCTTGTGTATTTGCGAGTGCATAAACACAAGGAGCATGTGAAGATCGACAAAATTTGGTGAAGATGAGTTTCTCGATATTCAAAGACTTGAACGAGAGATAAGAAGAGCAAAGCATCAAAATCTTATACAAAGTGATATAGCTAATTAAAGAGAGCAAGGAGGAGTTGAGAGGACACTGATGGACTTCATGAGGCTAGGATTTAGTCCTTAAGGAGTTGTGAGACCAGTAGTTCAAGCTAACAATTTTGAGATCAAGTTTGCACTCCTTAACATATTGCAGAACATTGTTCAATTCTATGGCCTATCTAGTGATGATCTGAATGGCCACTTCAGTAATTTTTTGGAGATTTATGACACCTTTTAGTTTAACAGAATGTTCGATGATGCAGTTAAATTGAGATTGTTTTCTTTCACATTGAAAGATCAAGTAAAGGTGTGGTACAATTCACTTAATTCAGGGTAGATCACTACTTGGGAGTAGCTAGCCCAAGCATTCCTTGCAAAGTATTTTCCATTGACCAAGACAACAAGGATCATAAAGGAGATAACGAATTTTCAGTAGAATGATGGGGAATCTCTCTAGGATTCATGGGTGAGATTTAAAAAGTTAAAGAGAAGTTATGTCCACCAGAACCTTCTGAGGGAGTTCCTATTGCAGACGTTTTACACTGTTATGAATCCGAGCATGAGAGGAACCATAGATGCAACTACTGGAGGTTTATTGATGAGGAAGACTATTGAAGCAACTCATGCCCTTTTGGAGTAGTTGACGAGCAACATTGCATGTGGTCGACCGAGAGGAGTAGATAGTGGAAAAATGAGTAAAAAGGTATGATCCTTATTGACCTTGCTACTGCTTTGCAGGTACAGAGTATAACCCTTATGAAGCAGTTGAACAACATGCAAGGAGCATCCTCATCTATAGCTAAGGTGATGTGAGTACATTGTGAGCTATGCGCGCCAAACGACCATAGCTTAGTGGAGTGTTTTCTATTGGGAGCTAGTGATACTAAACGTGTAAATTACCTATTCCAACTATAGAGAGGTAATAACCCATACTCGATTACTTATAATCAAAGGTGGAAAAGCCATCCAAAATTTTCTTAGAACATTAATAATGTAGGTGGCTAAGTAAGATCGTAAGGACCTCTTGGATTTCAGCAAGATCAAATTGGATCAATAAAGAGCAAAATGGACAAGTTTATGGAAATTTTTGGTTCCTATCTGACAGCTCAAGAAGAAAACTAGAAGAGAATGTTTGCTAGCCAGGAGGAAAGTCAAAAGAGGACGGAGGAGAAGTTTGATCAGATTGTGAAGAACCATGCCTTATTGATCCATAACTTGGAGGTTTAGGTAGGTCAAATTACTAATGCTTTATTTTCTAAAAGTGCAGGTAGCCTACCGAGCAACACTGAGGCTATTTCAAGAGAGCAACTCAAGGATATTACGCTTCTAAGTGAAAAGCAGATGGAAGAACCAAGTGTAAAAAAGGACAGTTAAGAAAAAGAGATAGGTAAGGAAATAAAATAAGAAAAGGAAGAAGAAAGGCCTTATGTACCACCACCACCCTACAAACCCAAACTTCTATATCCACAGAGGGTGAAACATCATTAGTTGGACACTTAGTTTTCTAAGTTTTTGGAAAAACTGAAGAAGCTACATATTAATTTGTCATTGGTAGAAGCTTTGGAGTGCATGCCTAAGTATGCGAAGTTTTTGAAGGATATACTGACTCACAAACACACTTGGGAAGACAATGAGATAATGACATGGACGAAAAATTACAGTTTCATCATATCAAGCCAAATGTCTTCAAAATTACAAGATCCAGGGAGTTTCACTATTCCATGTTTTATTGGTGATTTTGAATTTTCTAAATGTTTATGTGATTTAGGTGCAAGTATCAATTTGATGCCTTTGTCAATTTTTAGGAAATTAGGACTAGGGGAGGTCAAGCTAACATCCATACTAATTCAACTGGCAGACCAATCCATAAAAAGATCATTTGGAGTGGTGGAAGACTTATTGGTAAAAGTGGACAAGTTTGTAATTCCCGTTGATTTTGTTGTGATGGATTTTGAAGCTGATAAGAATTATCCATTGATTTTAGGTAGGCCCTTTATGAATTCTGGTAGGGCATTAGTTAATGTGCATGAAAGGAAACTTGTGTCAAGAATTGGTGATGAACAGGTTGAATTTAATATGACAAAGTCTTTGAAGAAATTGATGGATGGTAATGTGTGTATGAAAATTGATGTAGATGAGTATGCAAAGGAAGTTAAAGAGGAAGTCAATGAAATTAATGTAGTGCACATTGAAGAGAGTGTTAAAAAAGAAGAATTATATGAGGAAGTTAATTTAGAGAAGTTGGAGAGAGCTGATACACCCATGCCACCTTCAATTGTTATGCCCCCCCACTTTAGAGCTTAAAACATTACCTTTCCATTTGAGATACACTTTTTTGGGGAAGAACCATACTTTACCCATCATTATTTCTAATTAATTATATGGTGAGCAAGAAGAGAAAGTGGTGGAGACCAATAATAAGAGGATGAGAGCAGTAGGTGGAAAATTTATGATATTAGGGGGATTAGTACCAATGTGTGATGCATAGGATTAACCTAAAAGATGGATGTAGAACTGTAAGAGAAAGAAAAAGAAGGCTAAATCCAAATATGCAAGAGGATATGAAGAAGTAGGTGATGAAACTTTTGGATGTGGGGATTATTTACCCTATTTCAGATAGTAAGTGGTTGAGTTCAGTATAGAGTGAGTTGAAAAAAGGTTGCATGATAGTGATAGAGAATGAAAAAGGTGAAAAGATTTGCAGTCAAACCGTTACAGGATGGCAAGTGTGTATTGACTATAGGAAGATAAATTTAGACACTAAGAAGGATCATTTCACGTTACCTTTTTTGCATCAAATGATTAAAAGGGTGTCTGGTCATTCTTTTTATTTCGTTTTTAAGGATATTCAGGGCATAATCAAATATTTATATACCTGGAAGATCAAGAGAAGACCACTTTCACCTGTCTTTATTGAACTTTTGGTTATTAGAGGATGCCTTTTGATATGTTCAATACACTTGCTACATTCCAAAGGTGCAAGATGGCCATATTTGCAGATATGAATGAAAATTTTATGGACGTATTTATGAATGACTTCTCTGTCTTTGGAGATTCTTTTGATCATTGTTTGCTTAATTTAGACAGAGTGTTTCAAAGATGTGAGAAGTCTCTTCTAGTTTTAAATTAGGAGAAATGTCATTTCATGGTTTAAAAGGGAATTGTATTAGGCCACAAGATATCATACATAGGGATTGAAGTGGATCGTGCTAAAATCGAAATAATTAAAAATTTGCCAACTCTTACCAACATCAAGGGTATCTGAGCTTTCCTTGGTCATGTAGGGTTCTATAGACGGTTTATTAAAGATTTTTCCCTTATTGCTAGACCCTTGACTCATCTATTGGTTAAAGATGTGCCTTTTATTTTTGATGACGATCGCTTAGATTCTTTTAATAGATTAAAGAAGGCACTTACGATTGCATCTATTTTGACATCACTAGATTGGTCTCTTCCATTTGAGATTATGCGTGGTGCAAGTGACCATACTATTGGTTGTGTACTTGGCCAGTGAAAAGAGAAGAGGTTGTATGCTATCTACTACGCAAGCAAGACATTGATGGGAGCACAATTGGATTACACAACTATTGAGAAGGAATTGCTTGCAGTAGTTTTTGCTTGTGAAAAATTCTTTCTTATCTTTTAGGTTCACAAGTTATTGTTTTTATAGATTATGCAGGATTACATTACCTTTTCGCTAAGAAGGATGCCAAGGCAAAACTCATCTGGTGGGTACTCTTACTCCAAAAGTTCAACATTGAGGTTAAAGATAAGAAGGGAGCAGAAAATGTGATAGCGGATCACTTATCAAGACTTGAAGGAGGACATCATAAAGAGGAATAGGAAATTGAAGAAAGCATTCCGGATAAGGCCTTAATGATGGTAGATAATCCTTTTCATCCTTGATTTCGAGACATGGCAAACTACCTTTCAGGTGATATTATTCCTTCTAATCTTTCATATCAGTAAAGGAAGCATTTTCTATTCCAATGCTCTCGATATATTTGGGATGAACCTGTTCTTTATAAGATATGTGCTAACAATTTGATTCACAGGTGTGTTCTTGAAGATGAAATGCCTGAAATTTTAATGCAATGTCATAGCTCACTTTGTGCAGGGCATTATGGAGCTAACAAGATTACTTCATGAATCTTAGAGTATGGATTCTACTGGCTGACCCTATTTAAGGATGCTCAAGATTTTGTGCTAAAGTGTGATAAATGTGAGAGAGTGGGCAATATATTAAAAAGAGATGAAATGCCACTTTTAAACATAATAGAGGTGGAGATATTTGATGTGTGGGGCCTAGACTTCATGGGACCATTCTCATCATCTGCAAGTAACATCTACATATTAGTTGGAGTTGATTATATGGCCAAATGGGCTACTCCAACTAATGATGGAAAGATGGTTCAAAAGTTTGTTAAGAGGATTTTTTTACTAGATTTAGGGTGCCTAGAGCGATTATAAGTGATGAGGGGAGTCATTTTTACAATAAACCATTTGAGACCTTTATAAGAAGATATAATGTTCATTATAGAATGGCTACCCCTTATCAACCCCAAACCAGTGGTTAAGTGGAGGTGGTGAATAGAGAGTTGAAAAAGATTTTGGAGAAGACAATGAGCACTTCAAGGAAAGACTAGGCTTTGATTGATGTTTATTTGGATTGTTTTTGAATTTTAACTTGTTTTTTCTTCGAATTTCTTATTGGTAAGATGATTTTGAGGTGTTTGTAGGTTGTGGGATCATTGGGAATACATGTTAGGCTAGGAAGAAGGTTTAGAAGAGGAAGTATTACGCCAACTCATGATCATGAGAATTGGTGTGAATCCCACAATTATGGGAAATCTTTCCCTAAAATTTCTAGAGAGAAAGCCCACGATCGTGGGAATGGATGTGATTCCCACGACCATGGGAAATCTCTCCAGTACCTTTCTGAAGAGAAAACCCATGATCGTGGGAATCCCATCTGAGGGAAAATTTTAGAAATCCCTATTCTTTTCTTCTTTCTTCATTCCTCAACTTTTAACATTTTCTCTCTCTCTCCAAACACCACCTATTCTCTAAAATCCTTCATCTTTCTCTAGATTCTTGGTATTTTCTTAATCTCTTTTCATAAATCTTTTAATCCTTTGCTCTTATCATGCATTAATCATTCAAAAATACAAGGATTTGGGTAAGCTTTTTTCTCTCTCTTCCTAAAAAAGTAGCTCATCTGTTTCTTTCTTCCTTTTGCAAGTTTTCTTCTTCCAATGGAACCAAAGAAGATGGAAGCTTAGAAATCGATAGAGCAATTGCATCTTCAAGTCTCCTCTAAAGGTAAACCTAATTTGGCGGCAACTTTTTGTACCCCATTCCCTATTTATTTGGACAATAAAGGTATGTGTTTCTGAGACTTTAGAGAGAGGGAATTAATTACTCCTCGATAATTTCATTTTAAATTATTAGAAACCATAGGAGTTAGGTAAAATGTTAAGCAATTAGCATCGAGCATAAGTTGGAATAGATTCATTCGTTGTGATGTCCCTATTTACGTTATGATGATAATAGAATTTTTCACTGCAGTACTTTATAACCCTAAAATGGATGTTCTTTGGTTAGGTTAGCTGGCAATGTTCATAAACTTGATTATCATGTCATTCGTGAAATTTTCAATTTATTGAACACTAAAGTTTTAGATGATCATGATGACTGTTATCTAGATTATTAATGGAAAACTCTAATAAGTGAAGAATATTTTGACTCTAGAAATGTACCAAAAACTTTAATTCGTAATGTTGAGCATTTACTTTTGCATAAATTTATGTGTTTAATGGTGTTCAATAAAATTGAAAGTAATAAATGCTTGGCCTAAGAACTTTTCTTCCTTTGGTTCATGGATCGAAAAATAAAAATCAATACGCTTGAATTTTTTGATTGATAGTGAGTTGTGTGGATATGAAGAGCTCGTATTTTAGCATGCCTTATACTGTTACTGCTTTGGCTTTGTTTTACAACCTTGATGTGGAGAGTTTACATATAACTCAATATGATATGTTTGACATATCTTATTTGAGGCACTTAGAGATTTTGGAATTCCATTATATGGAACTCCAAAATCCTCAAATGAGGAATGACAAGGATATAGCCACTTCCTAACCCTCCATATGCCAAGCGATCTCGAACCCATAAAAAGAAGCAGTGGAAGAGGAACCAACTACACGAGCAAAGGTTAACTGATTTTTAGCAAATCCTTTACTAAATGTCCTCCAATAATCAGCACATGACATCACAAATTAACTAGCTCAACACCCAAACGAGGCAAGTCTACAAGGAGTAACAGTACTTGAAGAAGAAATTCCTCAAGTTCTTCCAGAGGAATAATTTTGAAGATCCTTCGCCAACACCGTCACCACCAAAATCTCCATAAGTGCTTTTTACCCTAAACTTTTAAATTGTGTCATTTCTTTTATTTGGTTTGATGCCTTTTGTTTGGTTTGATGTCATTTGTTTAGTTTGATTTCATTTGTTGTTTGATGTCAGTTTTCCGTACTTGGTGGTTGAATTGTCACATTAAGGACAATTTGATCTTTAAGTATGTTAAGGCATATCATCTTGTTTTGTGTTAAGCAACGAAACCACACTTGAATCATTTTGATTCACTTTGCCATGAGACTCGTCATGCTAGTTGTAATTAGATTGAATGCATGCTTGAAATTGGATTAAGCTACTTGAGTAGAAAGTGAATCATGTTGAGTGATGAAAACTAGTTGGTTACATAAGCTTACTCACAATTTGACATTTGAGTAATGAGGTAGTGTAGAGATGCCTAATGAATTTTCATTTAAGCCAATGTGAAGATTGAGCCTATATGATTCCAACTAAGTCATTCTATTTCTTTATTATGTGATGCTTCCGTAGGTTATTACCTTCAGAACTTGCTATGAATTGGTTTAAGTCTACTGAATGCATGCTTAATAGAGATGATTAAGGCCTTTTTTGTATTAACCCTTGGCTTAAATGACTTGCCCTTTTATTATCCTTTGATACCCCTGTTGAGCTTTAAACATTTTGTTTCTTTAAAGTACCCAAAAATTTTAAAACCCGAGACCCTATTAACTTACCCATTCACAAGCTTAGTAGACTATTAAGTAATGCATTAGCTGGGATTGTTACAAAAAATTTTATTTTTTCGAGATGAGTTGAAGATACATCTACCTGTGAATCATAATGTATATAATTGCTATTTTATTCATAGTTTCCTCCATATAAAATGAAAAAACGAAAAATGAAAAAAAGAAGAAACGAAAAGAAAAAATAGAAAGAACACTTGAATAGCATCAATAAGTGCAGAGTATTAGCATGTTTATACTTGTGTATCTCAAAATTATGTTTTGTTATCCCTTTTTGCCCATTTTTTACTTTATGAACAATTGTGTTTGCCTCTTTACCCACCTTAACCTTACCACATTACAACCCTAAATAAGTCCTTTTGATCTATTTATGCATGCAATCATTGTAGAGGAGAATTGGTGTATTAGCAAGCCTATGGTAGTGTAGTTTCTTATAGGAAGTTTGAGTGAAACACTAACCATCAAACACTTAAGAGAAATGAGTGAAACTATGAGGAAGATTCACTTTGCATGTATACTTATCTTTGAGTGATGGTTCCATATGTTGAGTTTGCTTATGTAGACTAATGACAAGTAGTCATAATATGTGTAGTAACTTGATATTTGAGTTAGCTAAAATTTGAGGGATTGTATGCTTTGATCTTTATGAAAATAAAATGATGAAATTGATTGGTTGCGTTTATTTTGCTTGAGGAAAAACAAAGATTTAAGTTTGGGGAAGTTGATAATTGTGCATTAGTATGTGTTTTTCTAAGTATTTGGCATGTGTTTTTTGTATAATTGTTTGTTAGGATTCATTTTGTATATTTTCATTTAGTTTAATCTTCATTGTTGTTCTTTTATATTTGATGTTAATTTAGAGTAACAATTAATGGTTTTGATGTAGCAATGAAGGTTGGCAACTTGGAGAATGAACTAGAGACCAAAAGGGTAGAAGAGAAGAAGAAGCTTTCTAGTGCAAGATCCCAAGATCGTGGGAATTTAATATGAGAACATATGCAGAGTCTAATTAAACTTTAGGTTTTTTGGACTATGTAAGATATTAAACTCCCATAAAAGGAAGAGGACGTGAACCCTCTGTGTAGAACAACCTCCTTGAATGGAAAATCCATATTTAGAGTTTTGAGGAAGGTAGAGATTCAAGAATCATCAATCACAATTGGGAAATAGCACATCAACACCAAAATTTCCAAATTTTGGCAAAGAAGAGAAGGAGTTTTCTTATTTAATTTTCTGTTGCGTTTATCTCTTTTAGTTATTGTAAGATGGAATATTTGGACGTTGGTGATATTATGGAAACCATGAGTGGTTGATTTATTTTTAGCGACTACTTTTGAACTATCTTGTCAAACTCCTATTTTATTGAATTGAATGATAGATGTTTTTGATGAATGTTGATTACATACATATACCTTGCAATAAATTGAGAGATTGAGTTAGGTGATTTATGTAGGATTGTATAATGAGTGTTAGCAACCTATAGACTTACATTTATTATATTAATTGATCAGTTGAAAGAGAGATCTGGGCTAATTTAATTAATCACCTATAGGATAACATCTCAATTGTTCAAAACATAATTGACTTCTTCAAAACACTCACCAAAATCATAATTGACTTCTTCAAAACAATTGTAGCCCCAATTCTCTAGTTTAATTTGAAGCAAGAACTATCTCAATTGGAAATCTGTAGAAGAAGTTGTGCTTAAAAAGCCAAAGTATGTTCATACCCCAGTTAAGCTCTCATGGCCAAAAGATTCAAACATGTTTGTATCCTCAATCATATTGTACCTATCTTGGGAGAATTGACATATCTTTCTCTAGAAATCTTTGAATGAGTCTATTCTTATACTATTTCAAAGAAGACTCTAGATTTACAACTTTCATGAAGATTATAAAGCGAGATAATGCCTCAAAAAGGGTCAAAATCATAATTTACTGTAGCTGTCCCATGAATCTCTGTTTTACTGTAGCTTCCCACCTCTTCAATACTTCCTTCATCCATTCTAACATCACATTCACTCATAGCCTTCCCATTTTCACTTCTTCTAAAGCAATAACACTCCTTAAACATTTAATTGCCAACTTGGGTGCATTAAACTTCCAAAACTCATCTTAAACGACTCATCACATACACAAATTCTCATCATTCACCATAACTGTCATGTACATACCTCCTATGCAACATCACCACTTATAATGCTCATATCTCTCAACTCTGATACACAAAATTTACATACTTTATAGAGTTGGAAAGCTAAGAGGATAACTACAACTTTTCATAAGACAACTTTTTGTAGTTTTATCTAGATTAGTATAGTTTTCTCCCTGAATCGAGTATACAATTTTTACCCCTATGAAAAGCTTGATAATGCAATATAAAGACTTTGGAAATCATGAACAAAACATAAGGGAAGGTAGATTTATCAATGTGTAGCTACACATTCTTAATGATACCCTTTGGCAAGCCGTTGTCACTAATGTCTTAGTAGGCTCTGGCTCTTCTGACTGAATGAGTATGACATCATATTGATACCAGCTCCCAAATTTGCAAATGCTCGATCTATCTTAACTCCATTTATACTACACGAAATGAAAAGTCACCTGGGTCTTCCTTTTTTTGTGTTACATGTGGACTTTGTTTTGATATGCTTGATAACCTCTTCCTTCAGCGATTCCTTTAACATGAGCTTTTTCTAGAGTTGATTTGTTATGTCTATCATCTTGCTTAACTCCCCTTCCCTAGAATTCCTAGCTACTTCACTTGAAAATGACTTTTGCTGAGCAAAATTCTGATGTGGAAGTCCAAGTTGAAGTTCCCTAATAGGCTCACTTACTGGTCGAATCGAAAAGACTTCTAATGCTGTTTATTCTTCTTGCTTGTTTCCATCTTTCTCCCCATGTTCACTTTATTTTTTCTCTAGTTGAGTAATGGCCATGATTCTTTCCTTTGGATTCACCCCAGTGCTGCTTGGTAGACTACCTGCATTTTGCAAAAATAAGGCGTTAGCTAGTTGGCCTACCTGAACTTCTAGATAGTGGATAAATGATCCATTATTATTCAAATCTGATCAAAATTTTCTTCCATCCTCTTCTGATTTTCCTCCTGGCTTGTATGCATCCTTTTATGATTCTTCTCTTATGTTACCAGTTTGGAATCCAAGACTTCCATTATCTTATCCATTTTTCTTTCCATTGCTTCGATTCAATCTTGTTGGAATCCTGGCAGTCCTTGTGGTCTTTGTTGGCTACCTGCATTATTGTTACTCCAAAAAAAGTTAAGGTGGTTTTTCTAACCCAGATTATATGTGTTTGAATAAGGATTATTACCTCACTGTGGTTGGCCTAAGTAACTTACCTGTTCAGTACCACTAACTCCCAATAGAAAACATTCCACTGAGATAAGGTTATTCTCCCCGCACAACTCACATTGTGCTTGCATCACCTTAACTGCTGAGGTAGATGCTCTTTGCATGTTATTTAGCTACTTCGTCAGAGCCGTGATCTGAGCCTATAAGGCAGTAACCTAGTCAATAGATATCATATCTTTTTGTTCCTTTTGTCCTTGTATGCTCCTCTCATACAGCTGTTGCTTACCAAATCTTCCAATAAATCATAAGCTGCTTCCATCGTCTTTGTCATTAGTGAACCTCCGGATGCACCATTAATTGTTCCCCTTGTGCTCGGATTCACTCCATTATAGAATGTTTGAATCAGAAATTCCTTCGAGAGGTTTTGATGTGGAAAACTTCTCTGAGGTTCTTTAAATCTCTCCCAAGCTTTAAAAAGAGATTCTCTATCACTGTGCTAGAAATTTATTATCTCCGTGATAATCCTAGTTGTCTTTGTCAACGAAAAATAATTGGCAAGGAATGCTTGGGCGTGTTGCTCCCAAGTCGTGATCTAACCTGAATTCAATGAATTATACCATGCTTTAGCCCAATCCTTCAATGTAAATGAAAATAGACTCAGCTTCACCGCATCATCGGACATTCCATTGAATCTGAATGTGCCACAGATCTCTAAGCAATTTGCAATGTGGGCATTTGGATCCTTATTGGACAGCTCATAGAATTGTACAATATTTTGTAGAATATTAAGTAGCACAGACTTTATCTTAAAATTATTTGCTTAGACTACCAGTCTTGCCACTCCTTGAAGACTAAACCCTGACCTCATGAAGTCCATCAATGTTTGCTCTGATCCTCCTTACTCTCCTTCTTCAACCATATCTTGATTTGAAAGTTTAAACGCTTCGCCCTTCTTATTTCTCTTTTGCGCTTCTTAATGTCGGGAAATTCATCTCCTATTTCTTCTTTCATTCTTTGTGTTCTCTTTATGTTCATGCGCCTACAATTACACAAGGAAAAGTATCAAAAAATCTTAAATCAAAGTAATCTAAATTAAACACAATGCTCAACAATTAATCCTTAGTAACGGCGCTAAAAAACTTGTTGACAGTAAAACCTATCTACTTATTTTACGCTCAAAAATCACAAGTGAACGGGTCGTGACATGTAGTTAGAAAGTGTAGATATCGATCCCACTGGGATTAATGCCTAGACATAGTCTAATTCAGACACAAAATTTGTTTAAGAAATGAAATTGCTTTTAATGAAAATAATATAGAAAATTAAATCAAAACTAGAAGATTAATGATGAACAAAGAATAATACCACAATTGCAGAAAATTCAAAACTCAAGAATCTAAAAACTAGAGATTACTTTTTTTTCCCTATTTTGTCTCCCTCCTATTTTATTAATTAAATTATCACTCACAGTAGATTTCTGAATATGCTAATTACCCTCTCAAGGTGTAACTATTTTTCCCTAATTGATTTAACAGGAATCAATTGGAAGATCTCTCAATGTACCCATTGACTCTACTGAGATCTCTCTTATAACTATTCAATTAATGTGATGATTGTTAGTCTATAGGTTTCCAACTCTCATTGTACAACCCTACACAAATTTCATCTTACTCACTCTCTCAATTTGTTGCAAGATAATAATTAGAAACAACAATCATCAAAGACAACTTCATTTAATTCAATGAAATAGGAGTTCAAACAAAATAGTTCAAAAGCAATCCCTAAAACTAAATCAGCCTATCATGGTCTCCATAACATCATCAACATTCAAATAAACCATTTTTACAAAGATTAGAAGAGATCAAAGCGATAGAAAATTGAATATAAAGATTCCTTCTCTTCCTTGCCAAGATCTGGAATTTTGGTGTTGATGTGCTATTTTTCCCAATCTTGATGATGATCCTTGTCTTCAATCCTTCCTCAAGGCTCCAAACATGTGTTCTTCACTCAAGGATGGAGTTTCTATAGAAGGGTGTCATTTCCCTTGAAGATGGAGGCTTAATTATCCTTTTATAGTCCAAACCCCAAGTTTAATGAAGCCTCGCATAAAGTCTTGGGTTAATTCCACGATCATGGGAATTGGTCACAGATGCACTCCTCTTTTCTTCACCTTTTTGGTCTCTAGTTCAACCTTCAAGTTGCTCCATCTTCCTTCCTACATAAAAATAGTCAATTCCCTTAATTAACATCAATCACACAAGAATAACAATGGAAACCAAACTTAATGAAAACATACAAAATGAATCCTAAACTACAACAGTGATCAACAATTATGCAAGAAAACACGTGCTAAATACCTAGAAAAACATATATTAATGCACACCTATCATGTTGTTAGTACTCCATAAAAAATTTGGGTGGTTTTTCCACCCAGGATTGTAAGTATTAAAGTATGGATTGTTACCTCATTATGACGGACCCAAGCAATTTACTTGTTCTATACCACTCACTCCCAGCAAGAAACATTCAGTTTTGCCATGGTTTTCCTACCTATATAATTCACATTGTAATTGCATGGTCTTAACTATGGATGAAGAAGCCCCTTGCATGTTGCTCAACTACTTGGTGAGGGTAGGAATCTGTACTTGCAATGCTATTACCAAGTGATTGAGCCCAAGTTTATTATCTAAATTAGCAACACTTTTATGGCCTTTACTATGCTTTTCGACTCCTAATTCTTGATTTTGTGCTTAAATTAGCTCTTGAGTGTGCACTTTTATTTTATGCAATTTGATACTAAAAATTGTCTCAATTGGTATTAATTGTATCTCTTAAGTTTTCAAAGAACAATTGATACTATAAATTGCTATTTTTGATTGTAGAATGCTCAAGGAGAAGGGAGTCAACATGTTGAATTGAAGTCAATAGGAGATAGCCTTCGAGAAATGTTCGCCGCAACGAAGAATGAAGAATCAGGTGAAGCTTTCGGGAAAAGTTCACTGCGACGAAGATTAATTTTCTCTCTATGCCGATGTATCCAAGAAAGACGCAACGCCGCGGCAAGTCTGCCTATCGTCGTGGTGAAATGTCGAAAACCCGACCATATTTGGGAAAAATCTCTCACTGTTCCAACCCGACCCACGACCCTACATTTAAAAACATGCCAAATTAGGTTATTCGGGAGGAGGAGACTGAATAAAAACACATTCGGGAGAGCTGACACAACATTTCTTATCTCACTCTCGACCTTTATCCACCACCGATTTTCTTTACTTCTCATCTTCGCTCTCAATTGGTTGCTGCTACCGTGGATGCTATTGGTGTGCTTACAGTAGTGAGTGCTCCCAAAGTTATGCTTGGCTAAACATCATTTCCTCTTGAAGATTTAGTGATGGCTTGAGTTCGATGGGCTTCAAAAGGGAGTTGTTTTACATTGTCATAGTTGATTACATTGTTATGAACTCCTGGGTTAGGATTTGTACCTTGTAGTTAGATTTTTCTTAGTTAGAGTTTAATCAAGAGTTGAACAATGCACTGTGTTATGGACTTGTTTATGTAGAACTTGGATGCTCAATATATGAAGTTTCATATATGTCTTTTTGGTGATTGTGTTAATACTCTTTTATCTTCCTAGTTGTGTTTGATATTGAGATTATGCTTGATCCAAATTGACCACTTGCATTAACTTTCCCATTACACACACTAAGATGCATTCAACAAGGTTTTAAAAAATGGAGTTCATTGATTAAAACCCTGTACTTAAAGAGTTCTTTAAGGTTTATCATTCGAAAACTTAGTTAAATTCGCTCCCCATGATTTGTTTAGAACCATGATAGCCAAAGCTTGTTTTTCAAGAGAATTTTATGACATTGGATCATTGTTTGAGTTCACTTTTGATTTCCTAAAAATAAAAAAACCTTTTTACACACTTTTCTTTTATTTAGTTCAAGTCATTTAGTTTAATCAAAACAATCCAAAACCCCACTCTTAAT
>JAOSBN010011589.1:0-18322 GCA_027563595.1 Erythroxylum suave | reverse complement strand
TAACGTTATTACCGACGGAATATTTGGTTATTCCGTCGGTAATGTCCGTCGCTAAACGCCTTCTTTCTTGTAGTGTAAGTGGTAGAAAATAATGAAAATGAGAGAGAAAGAGAAAGAGAGTTTGATGGTTTGAGAGAAAAGAATAGAGTGGGCTAGGGTTTGACTTTTATTAGTCCTCAAGAGAGATTCTAAGATTGTTCAACAAAGGAAACAACTAAAGGAAGAGAAGAGCTTCCCTTCGAGCTAAGGATCCCTTCATTTCGTGAAGAATGAAGGTAAAACCATTTTGGAACTTTTTTATTTTTGAAAGGATTTTACTCCATAGAGTTTGAAAAATGCTTGGGTTTAGGTATTCTAGAACCAATTTTAGTGATTGTGCTTGAGGGATTTTCAATTAAATAGGGATTTTTGTTATTGTATAAAAGGTTCAAAGAAGTAAGAGGAACAAGAGAAGAGGTATGTTTGAGCAAGGCTATAAGCAAGGAAATCAAGGTGGGTACATGTTTATAATAGAGTAAATGAGCCATTAATGTGTTCTTTCGAATCAAGAAAATAAAATGATTTCAATTACTTTATAGATGTTGCATTTATTTGCTCTTGGTTGAATTATGAAATTGTTATATGTTTGCTACATGAATTGTGTGATGATTTATGAAAAGATTTTGAAAATGTTTCTTTTTGAAAAGATGCAAGTTTATGAAATCATGTTTTCGGAATACTTCATGTCTATTAAAACCAAGTTTTCAAGAATTGCCATTTTGGGCAACAAGTTTACAAGGTTATGAAATACATGTTGTGTGGGTTTGGTTTGGTCCATTCTGTTGTCAAGTGCACTTTAACTTAAGGCTTCTCCCACCTGCCCGTTAGTGGCATGGAGCTCCTTTACGGACTCTTTCATGTTTACGGCTATAAAAAACCACTAAGTGGGATTGTGCTAGTTCGTTCTGTTCATGACTTCACAGGACCATTATATGGAAATGTGTTAGTTCATTCTATTTATAGACCTTCCAAACCATTCTGATATGCTTATGTGCTCATGATATGTTTGCCATGATGGATGCATTCATGGTTTGTACTATTGTGAATTTTTGACAAATTGAGAATTCCACGAAATAAGTATTTTATGCTTTTTAAATGCAGAATTACTACGATTATGAAAAGGTTCAATGTCAATGGACATTTTAAAATGCTTTCAATTGTTATTTATTATAAATTGTTACCCACGAGATTTTAAGCTCACCCCATTCCTGTCCCCACCTCCAGGTGAGGAGCAAGAGATGGAGTGAAAGAAGGTCAAGACCTAACTTCGATTACGCATATTTTGTATTATAGGCTAGATTTTGTAATCATTAGGCTTTAGTTGTATTTCAAGTATTGTTAATTCAAATATCTTATGTACTTCGGGATGTTGAGACATTGGTGTATTATGGTTTGATATGTCACTTCAGCTTTATAAAGAACTCTTATCTTTTGATGTAAATGAATTATGAGTCACGTATGGATGATGAAGTAAAGATTTGAGAGTTTAATGATATTCCGAAATAGGGTCTTACATTTTGTGGTATCAAAGCAAGAAGATGAACCGATAATGTTTAAAGTGTTTTCTATTGGAAATATTTCGCAATTCTTATAATATAATATTTCCAATGAAGAGTTGGACTTCGGAAACGAGGTCCAACAATTATATACACTTGAGTAGGACTATGATGTGTGCAAGGTCACACTTAAGCTCTTTTGAATTGTCCCTGAATTCATGAAGCTGACCCTTGTCTTTTCTTTACTCCCAAATGTGCATCAGTCAGCTTTCATTTTAGCAAGTGTTTCCATTAATTTATCTTCTAGAGTTGGCTCGTTACATAGAGATGCTTGATGTAGTAAATATCGTGTTATAGTATAATCGTTCCATCCATAAGTATAAGAGTTACTCCACTATGAATTGTAGCTATTCTCATATATTGCACCATGAGGTTGATTATATATGCTATATTGATGCCATCTATGTGTTAGTGCTCGACATTCATGATTGTACTGATACTAATGTCCCTACATGGCCTGAATATTAATTAAGCTTCCGAAAACATGTGTGAACTCCTCCTTTTGATGATGTCATAGATGGCAAAGGCACACTCTAGCTCCCATAAAATTCTCTTTCACTATATGATTCCATTGTAAGCTCTAGCTATGATAATGAATCATAATTCCTACAATAAACCATAAACATAATATCAAGTAAAGAAATTCACAAGATAATTAAATTAATAATCCAAAAATACAATAAGATACAATACAATGAAATAACTAAAATAAAAAATAATGCAAAAAGTTAAAATAAAAGAAAATAAAAACAAAAATAAAATGAAAATGAAAATGGCTAGAGTAATAACATTTAGGGTTCCTTAATATCAAAGTCCCTGACAACAGTGCCAAAAACTTGATTGACCTATTTCGTGTTACTCAATATTGTAATAAACTACAAGTGCATGATGTAAATGTAGCTAGTACCGACAAGTACGAGTCAATCCTACAAAGACGATGAATGTTAGTACTTAGCCTTCCCCTATTATCTAACCTAAGGATTGATTTTAGATTTTTAATGCAAAGAAATTAAAACAAAAAAATTAAAGAAATGGGAAATGATAATGAATGCAAAGATAGTGAAATTCACTTAGAAAGCTATCATTATCAGAAATTAGTATCTAGGTTCAAATCCCTTTAACCCTTAACAGATTGTTCTTTTATCATACAATTCTTTTGTTGATGTATTGGACCGCGGTGACTCCTATAGTATGCTAATAACTGACCTTGAGTTAATCAACAACTAATCTTAAGGTCTCTAACTGAATTAATCTAGTTAAATATTATGGGATTGTGCTATTGATTTTTGAGTCATTATATTACGTTTGAATATGAAAGATTTATGTCATCTTATCTCTAAGGTTGCAATTAACTCCTTCTAATTACTGTGGATCTATTCACACTAGGATTTATTAATCTCTATGTATAAAATTAGATTATGATATAATATTCTCGAGTTATTATAACATAAATAAAATGTTTAATCATATCACAATATATCAAACAACCATTTGCATTAATGAAAATCATATCAAAGTATTAATGCAATGTTCATCTAACCAAAATACTAACTAGATGTTTAGTTACAAATGATCGAATACAAAATCAAACATGCATAAACAAAAATACAATTCGAAAACAAAGGGTTAATAACTTTAAATCTCGGTGATTGTCTTCTATCAAATGTTCTTACAACGTAAAGACTTGACATTGTATTTAGATTGATCTTTCGATGATTTCTTCGTGTTTTCCAAATCTTTCAACCAAAATCACAACTAGAGGACAAGTTCTATTCCTAGTATCACCTCCCCCATGTCTCCTCCTTTTAGTTACCTCCGAAATGTTACCTTTATATGAAATTCTAGGTTTTTGGTCCATGCACGATCTTGTGCATAGTCGTGCATAAGACTGTGCATAATTGGAATTTGTTAGTTATCTCAAAAGTGCATGGCCATAAGAAAGTGCATGGTTACGAAGCATGGCTGTGTATTCCTTTAGATTTGTCAATTCTTTATTTTATGTTATGTTTCCATCTAAATTTCTCTCTTTTAAGACCATAAAGGAAATTATCACCTGTAAATGCAATTGAAGCACATTAAGTACCAAATATATAATAAAAGTATAAAATATCAAGCAAAATACATAAAAAATGAGCGTAAAAATTATTGTCAGTTATGCATCTATCAATGATTAAGGATCTAAATAGAAAATTTTCTATGGAATAACATAAAGAGGGTGATAACAAGATTTGTGGCATAGTGCTTGATCTATTAATAAGTCAAGACAAAGAACTAAAGGACAATAGGGGAGTTCCAATATCTACTCATTCCAGAGTAAAAGTGGAAACATGTCATTATGAATTTTATTTTAGAATTTTCTGAGCACAATGAATAGTCTTAGGTCATTGTGGAAAAATTTTCCAATTTAAATTATTTCTTACCTATTTAGGTGGTTTATTAGCTGGACAGGTTGATGAGATTACACATATATGATATAATGAGAATTGCATTCCATTTTTTGTTATATGAGATTGAGATACTAGGTTTATATCTAAATTATAGGGGAGAGTGCACAATGCTTTAAAAACTAATTTGAGTTTTAAAACAACTTTTCATCTCTAAACTAATGGGGAATTAGAGAGGTATATGCAATTTTTAGAGGATATATCGAGATCTTGTTTACTATATTTTAGACGGGTATGAAATAAGTATTTGTTTAAAATAGAAAGTATGAAGTCAACAATTATATGACATCCTTTTAGGCATTATATATGAAAAAGTATAGGTCCCTTATTTATTAGAATGAAGTGGGTGATATGAGATTATTGGGGCTTGAGAAAACTCAAGATTCTCTGAAAAAAGTTAAGTTGATATAGAGGAGGGTGGATATTCCCTAAGGTAGATAAAATATCTATGCGAATAAGATGAGATGGCCTTTAAAATTTCAAATGGTGACCATATTTTTCTGAAGGTATTTCCTAAAGGAGGGATTCATTTTTTTTGGAGTTAGAGGGAAGTTAAGTCCTTGTTTTGTAGGTCTTTTTAATATATTAGAGAAAGTAAGTGGATTACATTTGTTTTATGAAAAATAATATGAGGCATATAGTTCAAACTCTCTTAATGATAAAGATTGTGATGATTATGATGATTTACTATGAAAAATTTGTTCAATACCTATACATAATGAGTTTCAAAAGGAAGAAATTATCTTTCAATAGGTCCGAAACTCTTAGATATAAGCATGATTGAGAACGAGAAATTGAAATGTAATATGTATGACATAATAAAATCTAAGAGTGTGGCTATT
Source organism: Erythroxylum suave (assembly GCA_027563595.1). Lineage (NCBI taxonomy): Eukaryota > Viridiplantae > Streptophyta > Magnoliopsida > Malpighiales > Erythroxylaceae > Erythroxylum > Erythroxylum suave. The sequence continues at coordinate 13,441 of JAOSBN010011589.1, read as the reverse complement.
ACTAATGATAACGAAACACGATTTTTGCATGAGAATAAGATATTTGAAAAGGAGATCAACGTTTTGATACATTCATTATCTAAGTTCACTTTAGGGAGTGAAAATTTGAATCCTTAGAACCAAAAAGATCTTTAATAATAAGCATGAAATTGGATTCATTTATAAAAGTGCACCATCCAATGCCAAAAAATCTTTTGTGAGGCACAAGCATTTATATGATGAGCATATGCCTAAATCATTACTTAAGCATATATCATCTAATTCTAGGCATGAAAACTTCAATATTTATGCTTCATCTTTTGGGTCTCAAGCTAAAAATGAGTTTCATATATTTATGTATTTTTCAATCTCTAAACCTAAAGGACATGGCTTCGCATTATTTAAAAGATACTATTGCCTAATACAACAAATACCACTTCAAAGTAAAATAAATATAGCTATATACCTGGTTATTTATAACAATCAAACACATTCACTATTAATAGATATACAAATCACCAAAATTGATAACCAGCATTATATTAGTTTTCCTCAAATAAAAAAATGATAAGAGACGTACATTAATGATATGATAAGATGATGAATAATAATTAGAATTAGGTCAATAACTAAATCATCAATGAAATTAAACTAAAATATAAAGGTTTAGCTAAGATATAATTAAATGATAATACCTTAGGAAATACTACAATTTTTAACTTCTCTATAGTGGAATTATTAGATATCTTTAATACATGTATAAGTGAAATAAAAATAACATATATTCCAATCCTATGATGTGTAAGGAGGAAGTGAAGAGGAATTATTGATATCTATAGAAATAACCCATTCATTTGGAGTTTGTTGACCCATCCTTTCATGCTAACAAGTTTATCAATAATATTTAATGCCCGTCACTTTGAGCTAACTATTTAATTCTCGTCATTCCAAACTCTTTATTGTAGACTAAAGGTCTAAAATTCTAAGATGTAGCAAAATGTTTCATTAACCTTTACTTGTATATTTTTAGGTAAAGAGGAACAAAAAGCAATAAGAGGTCAATAGTAAAACACTTGAATTTCATAAAATCTAAGCATTCTTTCACTTATCTCTTAACTTCTTTTTTAAAAAATAATTTTAGTATCGAATTTCTATCATTAGAATAATCTTTCATATTGTTAAGTAGAATTCAATTGATAAACATAATAAGCTTAAAGACTAAACGACTTGAGAGAGATAGACTTAATAACAATTATAAAGTTATATTACAAGATTAGAAGGAAATGCTAAACTACAAGTTCCTACAACTAATTTAAGAACTCTTGTTCCATTGCCAACTTACAGGTCCACTTCATCTTTCCGTAATATTCTAACCCCTGTTCTTATTTACATGTTATTACAAATATGAGAACCACATCCAATAAGAGAGTAAAAATTTGATCTGAAACTTCCATGATTTTACTGTACTGATATAAATGGATTTTGACAACATGGTCTTCACGAAAGATGTAGATCCTTCTTTTATCTTTCCTTTGATATAAAATTTGGAATTTTTTGATCTTTGTATCAAAAGTTGTGGACGTTTGAAGTAGAGATTTTGGTAAAGAGGAAGAAGAATTGCATGATAGCAACTTTGAAGTTTTCAGGGGTGATGAACATCCGATGGGTTTTTGGGCAATATCTTTTTGTCCGACCTCCAAATGAGATGAGACTTAAACCATTGGACTCTTAATACATTTCCATACCTATCCACCCAAAATCATAACCATATGAAATGAATTGAGAGAGATTGAGTGATAAACATGGACGGGTCTGATTTGTGCTCTCACCCAATTTTTATCTTTATCTGTCACACCCATGACTCTTGCACACTCATGTTCCTCTCACACCTGTGTCTACTTCACCCCCGTGAAGTTCCTCTCTCACACTCATGAGTTAATTGCAAGACTCATGTTTAATTTTCACATCAAGTTACTGTTTCCCTCAATAGCATCCATGACTTGCAATTGATCTAACCACCCGAGAGGAATTTGCAAATTGGACAGTCTTGTTTCTTTTGACCATAACTTCTTCTCTAGATGTACGAATGAGATGATCTTTGATTTGGAATAAACTAGAGACATAAGGATACAAATCATATTTGAATAAGAAATTGTGATTCAGTCTAGTTGGCTAATTTTTGGATGGAAGTCATGCATAGTACACTGTTTTCGAATATGAACAGCCCAAAAGTGTTTAAGGCATATCTTCCAAATTACTGAACCAAATTGAGTGATTTTGGTGTCAATAGAAACATAAGACATAGAGGAACACTTTTATAGAAGAGGATATGAACAAATTACATCAGTTTCACTTTCTAATTGAATGTGAACAGTAGACCCGAAAGTGTGACTTGGAAAAAATATGAAGTGAGTCAATGAGAAAGGAATGGAGATTTTAATGGTTTTAGTGAGGCATAACCTAAGTATAAATTGTACTTAGATGAGTTTTGATATGAGAATGACTTTGTGATGAAATTTATGGATAAATACTCAGAATTGTCATGAACATGCATTATACATATTTCATTTCATACATATGCATTATTAAACACTTATGATTGTACAAATTGTGATATATGTGTATGGTGTTTGATATAGAGGAGCAACTGGAATGTCAACCTCCAGACGTTGCTAGAACTTCCAAGCATTAGCTTCAGGAGCAATTTGTGAGTAACCTAGATGGTCTCACTTAATTACTTGCTTGCTTAATTTCTATTCTGAAATGATTGAATGAATGCCGCTTGATTGTTGATTCCAGACAGAAGGTCCGATGATTGTCAAATGTGGAATGGATATTGAAGTGCTAATTGTATGTGAATGAGAAGAACTAATTATTTCTTGAATTGATTGAGTGATTATGAGATGCATTACATACATGAATGAATGATCAGATAATGTGAGTTGTGAGTTGAGTAGCCACCGAAAACGAGATCAAAGCTCTAAATGCGATTAAGAGCCAAAGGCTCACTATGTAAAATGAGCCCTGTATCCCCAACGGATAAGGGACAGTATAAATGAGCCCAGTATCCATAATGGATATGGGACAGTTTAGGCACTCAGTGAAAATAATGTAATAAATAGAAAAGAGTCACATGTGCATTCCATATGCTTTTTATTAAGATGTTTGATTGATTAAAATGCAAAAAATTTGCCTATGCTTAAGTGAAAATGTGATACTGACGTAAAGTACAATTTTGTGAAATATTTGTTATGTGAAATGATGGGTTGCATGAAATGAGTGAACCATCAATGATGGTTACATCACTGAGTTCGTAAAACTCACCAAATTTGCAACGTTGCCTTTTCAGGACTGAGAGATGACCCTAGCTACCAAGAGGCTCTGCTAACCATATAGATTGTGATTTACCAAGAGAAGTCATGGGTGAAAGGTCGGTCAGCTGGGATTTTTGGACAGATTAGATAGACTTTGTATATTTTCCTCTTTCATGTAGTATTTTTGTACCAGGTTTTGATGATTTACCTGTAGTAAATGTTTAAAGATACTATGTAGACTTTCAGTTTTGTGAATGGAATGAGGAGAAAGTTGGTTTTAAAATATTGTGACTTTCTTTATGACAATTTATAAGAGAGATGCCATGTTAAAGTGAGGGTAGTGATTGAACGTAGCACGCCATTATCACAAGTTATGTACTAGAAAATCTGCAGGGTGTTTCGGCATGTACCCTATGTTAACGGGGTGCTACACTTCTGGATGTGTACAAGTAGATGGCTCATCAGCTACACTTCCAAAAGGCTGATAGTACCGCGACTGCAGTTGTATCGGTACTAAACTGCTTGGTGTAGCCTTACTCTTCTTCTTGGGTAGACCAGGTCCTATATCAATCACCTGGATTCAATTCAACATTATATTTAAATGATACTATTAATTGATTAAGTAATGTTCATCAAACCATATTTAAAGAAAACAACATAGTCTACAACTAAAAAAAGACCTAGTAACTCAATGTAGAAGGGAAAAGATCGAAAAATTACAAACTGTCCACAATCTAAGTGCCTAATAATAAGATCAGGTTATGAAATAAGGTTTTAAGGACCAACAACAGAATTCTTGTAGGAGTTGTTTTTCCTATTTTAATTAGTATAGTAAGACTACCATAAATAAAGGCTTTGCTCGAGAATTAAAATAACCTTTGTATTTCAATATATTATTAAAAAGGTTTTTGTTATCGACCCTAATCATTCCAATCGTAATATACCCTTCTAGCCTACTTTGTTGGAAACTTGCTGCCCTAACCCCCCATTCTGCAGCATAAGATCAATTGTACCAATACACATATAGTTATATCAAAAAATAACTGGAGTACAATGAAACAATCCAGGAAGCTCCAAAGTGGTAACCTTCTATCAATTCAACATCAAATTAAAGGCAAAGACTTCTTAAGTCAGAGTGCGGGTCATATGGAAAGAGAAGCAGAAATAATAGCAACTACACTAGCAAATAGGTCTCATTAGCCACTATCCTAAATAACTGATGTTTTCCATTAATTAGATGTCTTAGCAAAAAGAAAAGAGGGAATATTGACCAAAGCATATAGGTTTTTAGAGGTCGGTATTATTTATAACAGTTCTATTTTCATTAATTTTCATTTTTTATAAAAAAATAACTGACTAATGATGCAAAGTTATTTGATTTTTGATAAACATGTCTACCACATCTAAACAATCTATCAAAAATTATTCTCCATATATAAGCTTGCAATTAATTTTCATGGGCAATAAACAATAGCACATCTAGCTCTTCGACAAGTTTTATAAACCTTAACCAATTCCACATTATATCTCTCATCTCTTTGTTTTTTTGGATAAATGAAGGAAATAGATTAAAGTAGCTTAAGTGCTTGAGAATCAAGATTGAGAAATAATAGTAAATCTCTATATCAAAAGGCAGGGAGCATTCAATGTCATAAGTGGGGTTATTGCACAATATGTCGATTATTATTGTTATTAATTTGTTTCCACACTGTATCTTGTTATTTATTTACCACTTGTATGGTTCTCTTTGTGATAGTCATTATAGACACATATATATTTTTCTAGCTCCATTTTCTTGTCATTTCAAGCTTTTTTTCCTTCCTACAAAACAAAAAATTATGGTTTTGACTGCAAACTTCTAAACGTAATAGGAACAAGAACAAGAACAGGAACAGTAGTGGTTGATGACCTAAAAGTTAGTTTCTTTTAAAGTATTATACTTTGCTTCCTCTAGGGGCTACAAGCTGAAAAAATTGGAGTTACTAGAGAGGTGATTAAGACATTGAAAGTCTAAAACCCTAGAATCAATTTAATAAGTGTTTAGCCGAAATGATTAACAGTGTAATGATTTAGTTGACAAAAAAGTCACCTATTCCAATTTTTGTAAACCTTCCTACTTAACTTAATTAGCTATAATGTCTATTGACCTAATAGCTTCATTAGCTCTCCCTTTCACACCCCTTCCTCCCCCATTATAGTTATTTAACATCTAAGTTTTCTCATGGCTTCCATTGGCCCCTCCATCGCCCAATTTATATCATCTGAGTTACTAAAGGTAGAAGAACAATGACAAAAAATTGTACCTTAGCTAGTTCTAAGAATTATCAATGTGCTTTGCACGAATATTCACACAAACTTAATCATCTAAGATTTCTATCAAGTGGTGTTTAATTATCAAAAATACTATGATACGACTAAATACGGATTAATACAACAAGCTTTCACATAAAAATTCATAAAGACTATAATATTGATATGAACAATGTATAATAGATAATTTGAAAGGATAAAATCCTTTTAGAAACAGTGGAGTGCAGAGAACGCTGAAGCCTTAGATAACTCTTAGGTGAGAAGACATTACAAACTAAATAAACCTATACAAACTAGGAAAATATCTATGCATCCCAAATTCAATGCAATGTTTATAGCAAAATATGGAAATCTATCATGCTCTTATGTAGAGTGATTGAATCACCCTCAAAATGGACTGACATCATGACCTGATATGTGAGAATTACAAAACTGAAGGTGACAAATGCACTACACATAGCTCTTTCCTAACTTCTTATAGGTGTATGGACTGAAAGAATTAAAGGGTATATGCAAATCATATTACACCTTGGCATTTTTAACCACAAGCACAAGAAATTAGCACCGTATAAAGAATTAGTTAACCAATGGGTCAACTATTCAATTGGTAGTATGTATCACTTATGATATATACACCCCATATGATCTAATCCATCTTTCCAATTCTACAGGATTAAGTATTGATCAACCTAAGAGAAGAGCAGTCCAAAAAGAATATGGCTGTCTGAAAGTTACTAAAGCAGTTCAAATCCAATTTCAAAATTCAGTTTAATTCTTTGTTTGCTTTGATAAACATTCGTATGCATCTAATGTATAAAACCAATACTGGAAATCCTAATTGCTTTAGTTACAAGTACCTCGGTTACTGGACTTCAATGTGATTTGTGTTCAGTAACAATAGGACTTCAGTCTTTTGGTGTGCTACTTATAGGGTTTGGAGAGGGGATAGAGTCAGATTCTGATCCCAAAGTCTTAAGTTTGTGTGCAGTTCGGGTAGTTGCAGGAGATTTCCTTTTAGTCACTTCTAAAAAGCTAATTCTGTTCTCAAACGTTAATGACCCCATTATTAGAAATGTATAACAATACTACCTAATTCCAACAAAAAAAAACAAAAACATATGAATCAAGGAACCACAAAATAACTGCAGGTTCTTGATAGACATTTTATCCATAACTTGGTCTGCATAACTTGGTCTACCATTCCCAATCACTCTCACATCAGCTGTTAACTAAAGCTTGATAAAGAAGGTGGCAAAAGAAAGGCATATTAGTTGTATATTACATATCTTACTATTATAGCAGTTGACAAGTTATACAGTTTTTTTTTTTCCGAAATCCAAGGGCTATTCCTTATCCTTCTAAATCAGATCTCACATGCAAAGATGACCAATATTTCAGTTGACATGTTATGCAGTCCAATGAGAAACAAGATCATTGTCTAACCTTTTGTGCCATAAAAATAAGCTAACTACATAGGATGACATGAATCTTGTCTTAGGGAGCTATGACTGATAACCAGAGCTTATAATTAAATGTTCTTAAGTCAATAGAGTAACTAAAATAACAAGTATTAATGTTGATGTTGATTTTAAAATTTTAAAATGAAACAAGTTCTAATACTATGGTTCCTAGCATACAACTATCTAAGAACATGATGCTAATGTTTCAATTTAGAGTGCAAAATTAGAACCGCAACCACAGTGTTAATACCTAAAGCCCTTAACACCTCTTAATTTCATAATAAACATTGGTGAACTTTTGACTGAAAGGTCTCCAATGTTTTGTTAACAGGAGAGAGTGGATTGAAAGATTTTAGACAAAAGGGATCTCCTTCACCAAATTGAGGCCAAAAGGGATGTGTGTAAAATGGTCTTAATGACAAGGGGTGTATATGAAATTTACCCTCAAAGTACCTTTGATCGAGTTACTTAATAACAGTTCATGAGATCAAAGCAAATTTGCTTTTTGCAATATCTTTAAAATTCATAGCCCATTCATGCCTCTTACTAAAGATTTAAGGTCTATGCTTTACTAATGGTTTCTTTATATATAGTGAGAACAATGCTTGAATGCTTTGATCTGTTCCTTCTCAGCCATCTTCCTTCTTTCTCATTCTCTCTCTCTCTCTCTATCTCCCCCTCTTCTTGATGATTGCATTTCTTAATAATGCAGGCTGATAATTTGGGAAGAGCCATATTGGTACCTACACACCTCTTTTAGCAGGAAATTCTGTATATATGGACTTTCGTTTCCTAAATGTAAGATATTTACATTTTTCTTTCTTTCCACCCGCTATATCTTTTCAATTTTACTTATTTCTTATAAGTTTTGTGGACTTCCATGGACATTCGTAGTGACACATTCTACACACTATATATGTTGAATGACAACACTAATTGATCGAATTATCTCCCTTGTTAACAACCTTCTACTTCCTCTTATATCTTAACATATTAGTTAATATGGTTGCTTGACATGCATGCTTAAATGTCACTCTATATTCAAGTTATTGTTTAAGTGTGTAATTATGGTTTCATCCTTTAATACTCTTTTTGTAGTTAAACAAAAGATTTTTATTTCCTTTCAAAAGAAAAAGGGAAGCATTTCTTTCCTTTCTTAGTTTTTGATCTTACATAACTAGCGTCAACTTGTGCAATCTGATGTTATGTTCCTCACAATGAATCGACGCTACAGTCCCATTTTGTTACTTTGGGTTGGGCAAAAAACTTACTCTATGAATTTTTTTACTATATTGTTTTATATGATGTTTTGGTCTCTATATATGGCATTCACATTTTTAAATTAGTAAAAGTTGATATCTCCATCATCTCTTTCACAACCAAAAAGGATCAATAAGTAAGGGAAAATTGTTTAATCGAATAGAGTGAGTTAAATTGGCTCCTTTCATTTTCAGAACATATATGTTTAGATTCTCTCTTTTTTTTAAATCCTCAAAGTCAAAAGCATTTAAAGGACCTCCAAATTCATTATTTCTCTATGTTAAGCCTATTTTTTAGGAGAATATTGACATTATGCACATTGAACATGGTTGTAAATAAGATAAAAAGCATTTTTCCAATTATCAACTGTGAGATATTTCGGGATAAGAAATAGTAAAGGCTGTCCTAAGGTCACTATAACAATCAAACACCATCTAATGGCATTATAGATCTCCCACATTTTGAGATGTTGGTCCCTAGTTAGCCGTAACATTAGCACTAAACCCAGCTAAATGATATATTCTAATATTTAAGTAAAGCAATCTTAGAACTGAAAATAGCAACCTAATAAATTTAGCCTACATTTTCCAAGCATCCAACCAAGCCCACCATAGAAAATTCCTAGTTAAAACTCAAACACTATCAAACAGAAAAAAGCAACATTAATAACAAGCTCAAATCTTTACCTTTGGGAGGGATGGTCTGGATTTAATTTGGCTCTCTTTGCCAAAAATGACAATGGACAAGAACACTACTATTTACCTAAACATGAGAACTTGAACAAACTACTTCTAGTGTGCATTACTCTTACACATATTAAAAGAAAGGAAAAAAGAAAAAGAGGGGTCCATTGAGGACAGAATCTACTTCAAAACAAATATGACATCCTTCTTTCACAAAGTTGCTTCTTTAAGATTTCAGAACACTACACAATAAAGAAGTACATAATCTTCCTCAAGATATTGCAACCTTTTAGGTGTCCAATATAGCAGTATTTTCGAAAGATCTAATTAGTAATGAGCATTTCCATCAGCGAATGACTCTACTTTTTCGAGTAATTTAAAGCACAAATCAACGAACACCTACTGTATAGCACATAATTGTTCATATAAACTACAAACTATAACCAACATTACGTTTAGAACCTCAACCTCACAAGAAACAAGTGTAAAGTAAGTGTTATGAGCCTCTAACTTCCATATATAATATATATTTCTAAGTTACATGCAAGGCAATATCTACATACTATTATATATTTCTAAGTTACATGCAAGGCCATTCTAGTATGTAGAGATTGTGTACGTATTACACATCAATTACGTCCTCCAAGGTATTATCTCTACCTAACAGACCAATCACTTGGAAACCAAAATAACCTCAGGCTTCTTAGCTTTACTTGGGGTGTTAGCATTGGAAGAAGCATTGGAAGAGTTAGTAGATGCTAAACAGTCCTTATGTTCCAGTTTGTGATTCAAAACTTACAAGATTGCTTAAAGATTCATTTGAAGATGAGATGCCTTTCATAGGACTTTGACATGTTTAAGTGTATAAATGAAGGTATAAGAAACACTATTACAAGTTTATGAAATACACCTAATGGCCTTAGCTTGTTATCATATTATTACAAGTGGTTATAAACTCTTTAATACTTATGTTAACTTATGATTTTCTTAATTAAGAGAATTGAACTTGAAGTTGTGTTTTCCTTACTTTTTTTCTATTTTACTTATATAGGATGAAAGGTGTTTAAGAATTAAACATCACTCATCATATGTGTCTAGTTATTAGGTTCTAAGTATGGATATTTAGTGATTTGATAAGGGATGAATTGTGTTTTAAGAGATAAAGTAGACAATTTATATTAGCGTACCATTTACTTTCTTCCAAAAAATGTAAGATATGAGACTTAAGGAAATGAGCTTATACTTACTAAGAAGCATTGTGTTGGTGGCTACTAACTGAAGTTCATTTTCAAATGATTTTCATTAAAATTGCAGTGATATAAAAAATTTTCCCTATTAGTCAATACAACTGGCTAAAATCAATATGGTAATTAACTACTAGATTTTAGACATCTTTTTATCAATCTCTTTCCTTGTGTTAACTTAGCCACTTACGTTCTTTTTGTTTAAGGATATAGAAGTTGATATATCTAGTGGCTAGTGTTCTCTTACTTTACTCCCAATTTAATTGTAAAAGCTATGTTGAAATTTGATGTTAGTCAAAGCTTCCAATAAAAATTAAAGTCCATAATATAGCAATAACTAGTGAAAAGTAAGTAATGTTAATTTACACTTGTATAAGCTTCTATGTGCTTGTGGTTTAAATTAAAGTGCTTCTACATAATTCATGTTCAATACATTAAAAGGATTGTGGGGAATGATAAACATTTATCTTTGTAGTCCATAATCATTTGATGATTTTTCTTTACAAGGAAGTTATTCACTTGTGACAAGGTTAGCTAGATACGTTTCAACAAATCAAAATCTATGATGGTTCTAATTTTTATATATTATGCTTGTTTATTTTTCTCTTAAAATTTATGCAAATTATGTTGGAGTACTCTTAAATTAAACTGATACTAATTTTAATGGTTAATCCACTACTTTCACAAACAATTAAAGGTTCTATTATAAATAAAAAAAAGTGTCCAAAACCCGTAACACAAACAGAAATAATATAAGTAGTCAATATTAATTTTTACCAACTCCGAAATAAGTAAAGCAAAGAGTAAAAGGAAAGAGAGAAGAGTATTCACATCTAAGATATCAATAGATGTTATGTTAGAATCTATCAACTGAGCCTTAAGAAGATCAAACTTCTCAAGTGTGAGCTTGTTCAGTATCCTGTATGAAAAGCAGTAGTTGAACTTGTTAAAAAGATACTACTAATGTATAAACTTCAAAAACATCTAATTATTTTTAGAATTTGGCAAAAATTTCAGAAATAATTCCATGAATTAGGATAGTTCAAGTTTATACATGAATAAGCTACATGCATAAGTTATGATTTTCTTGTGTTTGCAAAATCCAGCAATCTAGAATAGTTAAAGTTTTTCCTATTTGTCACAAGTACACTAGTCAACTTTTAGAAGCTACTCTCTACATCTATGAAATGCTAATTGCCACAAGCATTTGGGTAAGGAACCGTAATAAATCATTGAGAACTCTATATCTAGGCCTTAATAAAAATAATAGCATTTTTGTTATTATTTTTAACTTGACCTTATTAAAAATAATATTCAAGTTGTAGATGAAAGGTTGTTATTTTAAGAGTATGCTCTCTTCTTATAAAGTGAGGGGTTGCTTGGCATTCTTGAATCCATGAATATGGTTAATCATGAGAAGATGAAAAATATTGCAGAAGCGACTTTTGAAACCTTTAGACGTTTATCACTAGACTATGAGCATTTTGTTAAAGGTCTAAAGGAATTCATACACCTCTCATCTAAACTTGCCCAAATAGAGGGGTCTATAGGTGAAGACATGTGCTTTGAAAAGCTCATTGACATCTATGACAGTAAGAAGTTGCTATTTCATAATGATTCTCACCGACACAAAGTAGCAGTACCTTCTTTTAAGGTTTCTAAGAAAAACTTCAAGTCATTACAAGAAGAAGTATCATGTACGAAACAGAGGCATTCGAGTCAAAGAGAAGCATGGATGCTACATAAAAAGAAATGGTGAATTGGAAGTGTTATTTTGGTGTTGAATATAAATCTATAATAAAATTTGTATACATCAATGAAGAGCCCAACAACAAAGGTTCAATTGCATAATAAGAAAATTTTCATCATCGTCATCAGTAGACTTTTCCAATACAATATCACATTCATTCTCACTACTACTTGTCTCTAAGTCCTCCAAATCATCATTCAAACGTTGCTTAGAATTCAATAAAACATTATTTACTATATCATGTGGAATATCATTTCGATCTAAAAACTCTAAGGAGCATTCCTTGACTTCCACTGAAGATTCATCAGACTCCTCAATGTCATTTGAGCCTTCTTCATTACCAAACGAAGGGATATCATACGCACGTCTAACTTCACATTCTTGCACAATCAGCCAATTTGGACCGAATAACAAATCTTCTATATAAAAGACTTGCTTCGCTTGATGTGCCAAAATAAATCAGTCTTCCTTATACTAGAATTTAGTTATGTTGATGCTTTTTACAATGTCGTTGACCCTAATATTCGAATTTGCAAGATCGTACCATTCACACTTAAAAATTACAATATTTTTACCCCAAACATATTCAAACCTGATAATATCTGTCAAAACCCCATAAAATGTAATATTATCTTCCTCATAATTTCCTAACACTGCAACATCACTATTTTGTGTAACCCTACGTAGATTACGGGCTTTAGAGGGAAATCGTATGCCATTTGTATTGCATATAGTGTACTTTTACACTAAACTATGAGGTCCACATGCAAATGCATACAAAGACTCAAAGATACTTCCTTCACGGGAGCTAGTTAATGTCTTCATCTATAAAAACAAATGAAAATTAGTTAATAATATATAATTATTAGTGTACAGCACGTACAAACATTCTACTTATCTGATGTGTTAACCATGAAGAAAATTGTTCTCTATGTCTCCTGTCAACGTATAATGGACTTTGTTGCCTCAACTCATCCAAGTGCTCACTATGGACAAAAAAATTTCAATCAAGATTATATGAAATATCTCTACTTACTGCATATCAATAAGTTAGAAAAACTTACTTAATAAAGGGCCTAACCTAATGACAATTCATAAGCACATACCAATGTGCAATCTCAAGCTCTTTTGTAGGAAGGGCAATTGTTTTGGTAGCACCAACCGGCTTACATCATTAGAAGAACACCGATATGTCACTACCATCAACCATATCATTGATTCGCTCTAGCACGTTGAAGTTAGTTTCAATTCCTTTTAGAAACATTGAACAGAATGTCATGCACTCTTTAACAACATACGTTTTAGCAATTGACCCATCAATGTATTCACGAGAAACCCTAACACGATTCATCCAACTCTTATCAATAGTTTTCCAATGGCTCCTCCAACTATCTCCTCCTCACACTTGGAAATAGTATCTATCATAAAGCATGATAAAATA
>JAOSBN010011578.1:0-18323 GCA_027563595.1 Erythroxylum suave | reverse complement strand
AATAGATGTGTACGACCCAGGCATGATCCCAGCGATGATCTCAACTCTGAATCCGAGTCGGACCTGCGGCGGTAAGTCCTGCAGAATCCTAGTGCTGCTAAGGTCATCGTGTCATCATGGCGAATGGGTGGATATTGCAAAGAACAGTACCGATGTATTGTACAATAGTACTATCGATTACACCCTTAACACTAGGGCCTCCATAAAACAGTTGCCACTCTTAGACTCGATCAAGTTTGAGCTGGAATCCCTAAGCCTATGAATCGACAGGCCTTGTTGTCTACCAGGCTGAATTTTCTCTCATCAGGTATGGTGGTGGCAACAGTATTATGGAGGCACTAGTGTTAAGGGTGTAATCGATAGTAAGTGACTCTTCTAGGACATGCTCCAGCCGTTGAGACACCAAGGACAGATATGTCGGCTGGTTGTGCGTGCAGTCAGATGAACGATGCGACCCAGCTTTTGTAACCCTACCTTACGCCGGATGGCTTCACCGAATGGTTGCACCAATCCATCCATGCCGAACACAGCACGATATGCGAGGCTCGACAACAGACTTCGACGGCGTTCACATCTCCGCACCGTTAAAACGTTCAAGGCGCAGGACTACCCAGAAATAGGGCACCGATCAACCACCTCCAGGCCCAACTTCACGTCCCCAGGATATCACAAGCCGACTGCCGAACCAGACTTCATGCCCGGGGTTGGTCAGAAGATACACATGATCGTCACCCCAGCACACTGGTCCGCGACCGCGTCTAGGGTCCCGCCATGGAATGGGTCGTGGAGCTGGAGGCGTCTTCCCTCAGCCAGACCACAACTGCCGTGACGGCTAGGCAGAGCTGTCATTGGGTCTAAGCATCTACCGAAATCTGGTTTACTCAGATGATGCATCCATCAAGGTAGAGTGGTCGACACTAAACGTCAAGGCGGCCCTCTTGAATTGATGATGGTCAGCTTAGATACCTTGCCCCGTCGCTCGGGGATCAGAGCACAATCTCTCCTGACCGTCACCTTGGACACAACAACGTTCAGTCACAATGTCTTTACCGACTGGAATATACCGTGCCGACCACGTCGGCTCCTTCCTGAGACCCAAGGAGGTCTTAGAGGCACGAGCAAATCTGACAAGCACAGACACGAGTTCACTGCGGCCACTTGAAGATGACCATATCAGCACCATAGTTCAGCAACAGCTCGAGAACGGTATTCGATCAATTACAGACGGCGAGTTCCGACGCGCCTTCTTCCATCTCGACTTCTTGGTCCAACTTGACGGCATCGCCATCGAGGGAGCATTCACTTCGGCGACCCAAATCAAAGGCGACAGCCGACCTCCTCGATTGATCGTCAGCGGGAAGCTCGGGCACCCACGACCCATCCAGGTCGACGACTTCAAGTTCCTTCAGCAGCAGATCGAGAAGAACGGAGCAGCCGATCGAGCGACGCCCAAGGTCTGCATCCCCAGTCCAACAATGGTCCATTTCAGAGGCAGCCGAGACACCATCGACATAGACGCCTACCCGTCGCTGGAAACGTTCTTCGACGACCTCGCGCGCGTCTACCAAGAAGAACTGGACGACCTGTACAAGGCCGGCTGCAGGTGCGTGCAGATGGACGACACGAACCTGGCCTACCTCTGCGACACGGGCATGCGCGAAGCGGCCGAGCAACGGCACGGCTCGGGCGCGACCCAACTCGCCTCGCAGTACGCGACTCTCATCAACAAGGCCGTCTCGAAGAGGCCCAAGGACATGGTCGTCGGCGTCCACCTGTGCCGGGGCAACTTCAAGTCGCGGTGGTTCGCGCAGGGCGGCTACGAGCCGGTCGCCGAGACGCTCTTCAAAGAGCTGGACGTCGACGCGTATTTCCTGGAGTTCGACGACGCGCGCTCCGGCGACTTCTCGCCGTTGAGGCACCTCCCGCCCGACAAGGTCGTGGTCCTCGGCGTCATGTCCAGTAAGTTGAGGGCGTTGAGTGACAGAGACGAGATCGTCCAGAGGGTGCACGAGGCGGCCAAGTACTGTCCCAGAGGGTTGGATCAGTTGTGTTTGAGCCATCAGTGTGGCTTCTCCTCGACTATGGAGGGCAATAACCTGACGGAAGCAGAACAGTGGGCGAAGATCCGAATGGAGGTTGAGATTGCAAAGGAGATTTGGTGCGATGATGTCTAAGGTAAGACAATATGTCTGCAACCTTCGGTTTGAAGTAGAGACGGAGACAGAACTCAGTACGTTGGTACCTCTCGACCTTGATTAGTATTATGGTAAGGTCTCTATCTTACGTCTAATAGTAGTCTGCCTATGGACAAAGCTGCCACTATGCAGAACCCAACCATCGCTATGCTGTGAAATCTGTCAATATGAACCCACCAATGCTAAATGATTCAACTTTTACCCAAGTGTCTACCTGTAACCATGCAAGAGCCCTCAAACCCAGTTCTGCCAAGTGCAACCGCACCCACCGGTTCCACCGTCAATGCCTCCAACACTTGAGTTGAAGGTGGAACTGCCCGAGTTCAAAATGCTGGGTGCAGGGTTCACAAGCACTCCCCCGAATGACCTGTCTTCTGAGACGAGAACTTTCTCGTCGATGGCGATACTCCCATTACTCATGCCATAGCAGTAGATCAGCTTTTTGTTGATGTCACCGCCATGTCTGTCCAGCAGAATGGTGGTAGGATATGGAAAGGACCCTGGACGGTTAAAGTCCGTTGCCGAAGTTGCATTGTTTTGCTTTGCGTTGGACGATGTGACGTTCACAGATGGACTCGAGAGAAGGCTTGCTCCAAATCTGGGATTCGTATACATTCTTACCACGAATCTGGTTTGAGACCACGTACATCGGATGTTCGCCGCTGATTTGGTGGTTCCACCATTTTGATCGGCATTGGTCAGTGATTGATCATTGTTCTTGACAGCCGTACCGTTACGCAATGAGAACGCTGATAGAAAGATTGATTTGTCATAGTAAATGTAGAATCCATAGTGTTCGTCAGGCAAGCCCCTGTTGTACAGTTTGATTGGCTGTGATATTGGAAATGGTGTTGTAGGCAAAAGAGTCGCTGGCGCTGCACTTCCATCTGCATCAAGTGATGGTGCAGGGATTGCGTTCAATAAGTCGCTGCTGTTCGTCTGGCGAATGGTTAGTTTCTTGTTTGCAGTCAATGCTGCTGACGAGATCGGTTCTGGAACAGCACTCATAAAGGTGATGAAAAATGGAGTCGTCTCTCCATCAACTGGCTTGGTGCTGTTGTCAGTTGTGCTACCCAGGAAAAGCTGATCAGGCTGTCCCGGCGGATTTGGGTTTGGGACAAACAAATCGTCAGCGGACGTCTGGCCACTGCGTTTGCCCAGAGGAATCGTCATGTTTGCAGGAACGGTTCCATTGCGAAACCTGATTTGGAATCTAAAATTAGGCTGATCAGGTTCGTTTGGACTGATAGCAGCTTGATCTTCTTTTGGCAGTGAACAACTCCAAAGTGTGGTTGGCGATGTACACTTGTTTTGTGATGCTGACAAGTTTGGTTGAGCAATAGTTGAGATACCCGTTGGCATTGGTGGGTAGCCACTCAGATTCAGCAATTGACTTGTAATTGGATTCGCTTCGCCATTACCTCTTGTGAAGAGGATTGCGAACAGGATGCACAAGATGATCACAATCAGTAAGATTGCAGCAAGTCCAATCTTCCATCGCTTGTTCTTAGTCTTTCCCATTTTGTTCCGACGAAAACAACAACAGAGACCAAAGAATCCAATTTTCCTGCTCTTGACGTCCTTCTCATCTTTGTCGCTATGTGCCTCTGTGATGATTGCTCGATCTTGATTATTCTCCCCAGTCTTGTTGACATCTCCTGTCGGCTCCACATTCGAGGCGTCTCGGCTACCTATCGGCAACGGTGCTTGATAAACCGTTTGAAATTGCTGCGCTGGATGAGCAACTATGTGATACGTATCGGTTTGTGGGTATGGGTAATACATGAAGTTCGGAGGTGGTTGGTAAGGAGCAACCAGTGCATGGCTGGCTTGCGGAACAGGAGCCACTAAAGGTGCAGTCGTTTCAGCTGACAAGCTCTGTATTGGAGCCATGGGCATTGCTTCTCGTGGTGCAATCACCCGAGTTGCTTCGGGTGATATTGGCCCTGGTGACTCGACTACCGCTTGGCTGTAGAAAGGCCTCGTCGGATTGATGTCCAGTTGCTTGGAGCTTGACTTTGTTGCACTCGGGACTGGTACAGGCGACGGCTCCCTGGAATTTATCGTTTTCGCTCTGGAGAAAGCTGCGGTGTTTGCTTCACGAATGTTTGGAGATACAATTTCTTCCACGTCAATTTCACTGTCGATCGGACTTGATGGGCCTTGGATTGGTTGACGAGTACCGGAATCGCTGCCAGGTGCTCTGTTACCAACAATTTCCCTGCTGTTTTGATTGACAATATTGGCATCATCGATCAATTTGTGGTTTGATCCAGTCATGAGATATTTGTCAATGCCGTTAGTTCCATCGCTATCGAGTACTGCGGCTCTGGATATGTTTGATGGGTTGTGGCTGTCATAAATCGACTGCAGCTTTGGCAAATGGTTGGCACAAGAGTGGTTGATGCATTCGAAATAGGTAATATTGGCGAGCTGCTCAACTGCACATGCGTGATAGTATTCAGCAGCCAGTCCCTCATTCCTGGAGTCATGCAGAGGATTGAATTGACGTTCGTTGGCCAGATGATCCCTTGGCATCGCTGCCACTTCCTCCGGACTTGATGTACTGCTGTCGTTTATCTCTGTGCCTCCTTCACAATCTGTCCATTGCGACCATGTGCTCGATCTGACATTTGCTAGACCTAGGCGCCGTGGAGTCTCGGGAGAAAAGTTGGTCATGGGGGTTTGGAATGGCACGGTCTTTTCGTTTTCGGTGGGCATAGGTGGAACCGGCGGGATTTCATCTTCAAGGCGCGTCTTCTTTAGGGTACCAACGCGCGACAAGATTGGAGACAACACCAAATTCCACCAGCCTTGTGACTTTGGCCGAGCGGTGTCACAGCTGTCGGCTAAAATCTGTTGTTGGCTTTCGGACGAAAAGCGTCTGTTTGCTTGACCAGGAGCAGAAGTTTCTCTGGCTATAGCTGCAGGACTCGGAGACTGACCTTGAGTGGTGCCTGATGTGTGGTACTGAGAAACAAATTTTGAATAGACACTTGTTGGAGAGCTCCACCTTCGATCTCTCTTCACTTTGCCTGGCTTCTTATCATCCCATACAGTTTGGGGTTGCTTGTCTGCAGGTGTGATGATGATTTTAGGTGTGATTGGGGTGACAAGTGTTATTGAACTCTGGATCTTGTCGTCATCCTGGCGAAGCGATGCTTCGTGTTCGGGTATCTGTAAGCCAAACAAGACTGTGCTTCGCGATGGTGAGAATCCGGTTTCCTTCCTACCAGGCTTCTTCGACGGCTTTGATCTCTTCGAGATACCGAGTTTGTTCTCTTGATTCCTGTTAATCAAGTTTTGGAATCCCGGTAGCACTTCCACAGGTCTATCATTTGGCAGTGGGGTCGGTAACACACTGATGCCCTGCTGCGACACGATCGAACGTGTCTTGCTTTTGATCTGCTCGGGATGCTTCACAGCTACTTGGTTTAGCACGACGTTTCGGGGACGGAACTGCGATTGTGAGAAGTCTGTCACGATCTGTAATCCGGGTCGGGATCTCTTGCGGGCGCTTGACTTCGCACTTTCGGCTACTAATATATTTTTTGGATTTACTTGCAAGTTTCTGCCATGCTTGCCCGCTGTTGGATATAGCCCAACTGTACCACCGATCCGGTTAGGACCACCAAGTACTGTAGACTTGTCATTCGGATATGCTGAATCGTCCTGCGATTGAACGGTAGACTCGGTTCGATTGGATGTCAAAGATGATCGATGATCGACATAAGGCGATGAGAAAGGGAACAATGGATTCTGTGTTGTAGCGGCCTGCGCCTGGAGATCGTATTGATTGATGTTTGCGCCGCGTTTCTGAAAGATCGAGGTCATGTTCACAGAGGCCAGCTCTGATCACTGTTGGTGCGGAAGCTGAGGAAGCAATAAATGACAGGTGGAAATCGTCTCTGGGAGGATTAATTGAACACGGCTGGTCTGTCGACAAGCATTGGCACACACAGCCAAACGGCACCGGGCAGTTGTGTAGCTGGAGGAGCGCTTGTCGAAACAGGAACAATAAGGAAGCGAATATAGAATGCGGCTCAAACACAAAGACACGGTCAAAACATATTGAAGGTGAAAAGAACGTTTGGGACAAAGAACACAAAATGAACACTGCCTCGACTCACCACGTCCTTTGAACATGAAAGAAAACTGTTGTCCCAGGAACACACGACTGACGGAACAGTCATCATCTTGCGCGTCAGACCTCGAGGTCCACGTTGATCTATGATGAGGTAGTCAGCCAGCCAATCGAACAGACATCATTCACAGGCGCCGGTAAAGAAGCAGTCTAGCGAGGCAACAGACGACCGTAGTGGACAGCTGCCTAGATTGCAACCGACACAGTCGAGTCGCCCGGTGGACACCTGAGTAGCAGAGTATTCGGCGAAGCATGAAGACGAGAGTGAAGATGAAACGAGCGAAAGGACAATTTTAGGTGTTCATGCTCGGGCGGCAAGCACGCGTCACTGTCCAGCCAATCGACGGCCCCGCAGCCCCGGCAGCTCAAACGCAGCATGCGCCGATCATTTTCCCTGGCTCACTCCGCGGACCGGGCGAAACCATGTTTCATCCGGCATCACACATCGATGGTCCCGTTCAACTCTGGTGCAAGCCACCTGGGTCATGGCGACGGCGACAACGGCAATGACAACGACAACTATTTCATTAATGCGATACTATTTAGACGTGTTCCTACAGTACTCTTCAGGCCGCCAGTCGTTCCATCGTTGGGGTATATTTCCTCCGTCATACACGAGATAACAAACAATTTTGACTCAATTCCACCGTGCTTTGAAGCTGCCCACGATCACAGGCATCTTCTTCTTCTTTGAGAATCCCGAGAAACTTTGTGATGCGATAGCTCAGAGGCTAAACTTTGCTCTTAGCATAATTTCATTTCGTAAGTGGTGGGCAGACATGATGGTGTTGCCACCGACCTTGTGTCTCCGCAGTTCGGGGAGCGGTCGTCTGCCACGTGGCAGCTGATTGGTGCCACCCTGTCGTGCAACGTTTGATTCATGGCGAGCTTGAGAAACATGCCAAAGGCCTCCGAGAAAGAGTCTTCAGCGCCAGCATCCCCTCTTCACCGCCTATCATCATTATACTGAACGCCCTGCATGGCTCCGTTCATAATTGGAGGCAACGTCCTCCCACCATCATTTGAGTTGTCCATCCCGCCGTTGTATCCCTGGTTGTACGCCATAGGGCTCTGAGGCATGTTCGAATTCGAGGGCTGATATGAGCCGTTGTGCTGCATGCGTTGAAGCTGCTGTCGCAATTCTTTCACTTGCATCTCGAGCTGCTGGCATTCGTGACTTTTCCTGTCCTTGTCCATGCGTTCTTGTTTCACCGATCCCTCAAGGGACTGGATGTATTCAATAGCTGTAGCCAGGTTAGCTCGTCGTGTCGTCGTGACGTTTGGGACTGACTTACCTCTTGCCAATGTCTCCCACTTGCTGGACTTGTTGTTTTGATTTGCAGGTAGTTTCGCTCTCAGTTGCTCAAAACAATCCTTCATCTCGCTCCTCCTCTTTCTCTCTGCCAACTTGTGCGTCACCCTGAGTTCGGGAGTTCGACTGTATGGTGTCGCACTATTTGGTGATTCGGGGTCGCCTCTCAGCGATTCGACCTGTCTGTGTTGCAATGAATGATGATGTGTGTCTCCTGGTAATTCCTGTTGTCCGGGTGGTAAGCGAGACCGATCGCTGTAGATGCTGCTGGTGAACGATTCAGCAAAGCTGTTCCTGCGTGAGAAGTTGGATGGTGGACGTCCAGAAGGGCGAGCAGGTGCATCGGGATCTGGAAAGGCGTAGGCTTGACCACGAGTGGGTGCTTCTGCCAGGTAGACTTCAGACCGAGGATTCTCCAAAATCGGAGGAGCAACACGACCAGCTGTGAACCCTCTCTGTTCACCACTCCGAGGGTATAGAGGAGAAAACGTTCCTGACCCAGCGGAGTAGCGTGGTCCTCTATATCCGTTGGCTGAGATTCCACGCTCGCGATTGAGGCCTTGTACCAATGAGGACTGCGAAGCATTTGCGCTACCGTTGTAGGGAGAGGTCGGGCCCAAATCCATGTTTTTCATTCCCTGATGAATGCGACTATCCACACTGTCTCTGCGAGAGTCTCCAAAATCTCCGCTGCCACGATCACCACGTGAAGCATTGGAAGGGTGAGCCGAATGCGATAGAATGGAGGAATGACCGTTGGTCGCTTCAGGAGTGTACGGGCCCGGAGGTGACGGATGAGTCGACTGGTTCAAATACGGCATACTGTTGCTTGATGATGAACCGCCCATGCCTGACCAGGTTCCAGAGTCACGGGTTGAGCTCAATCCAGCACTAAGTGGTGCCTTATCCACGGACCGGTTGTCGACATCATTTGTGAGTGTCTTGATGGACGGAAGAGTCTGAATGTGTGGATGTGAGGTTGGTGAGGTTTCCCAAGGTCGGTGGTTTGTGTGGTCCATGTTGAACAAGTGTGTGATGTATTGAGTCTGCTAAGGTCGAAGTTGCATGTAGAACGTGGTTTGATCTACCTCTTTCCTACCACTACTACAGATTTGTGGACTTGAGAAGGCAGCTTAGTGTCGTGGTCCGATGTGACTCGTCTGAGGATCAAGTCTATGCGACAGGTCGAGGATGGTGGTAGGTGTTACTCTCGGATAGCAACAGAACAGCCTTGGGTGACACTAAAACTTTGTACTGAGGTCTTGCGAATCGACGTGTGATCCCTGTTACCGATTCGTACTGGAGATCCGGTATGTGTCGACTTCCTTGTTCGCGAAAGACACAACTGCAATATTTATTTTATGGTATCTCAGCCAATAAGCCAGTTCAGTTGCTTGCTGCTCGGCCCTTGAAAGCGATCGCTGGATTTTTGAGCACTCTTGGGTCAGATCCAGTCACGTTGGATAGTGGTGTGGACCACGGGTTGCTGCTCGTATGTGGGCGCAGAACAGTGTCGTGGACTATGCGGTCTTCCGATGAGGCGGGAGTTGATGCTGTATCTGGATAATTTCTTCGATGCGGTGGATCAACGCTCGGATGTGTTGTGATCAATTACAGATATAGATTGTAATCAATTGAGTCAATTGCGCGGGATGTGTAGTTCTAGCAGCCGTCAGAAACATGTCCTTTGATGAACAGATGCGCCCATGCTCCGCTCACAGCGCATTCCGCTGAGCCACGATGGGGGTGAGAAGGTACAGCCTGACCTACCTTGGATGAGAACTGGCTGAGACTCTAAACGGCAGCACGAGTTGGGTGGTAAATGAGAGGGGTAGAGATGTATGGAAGCAGATGTGACCGTGAGTATTTAGGTGAACGTGGTGGACGGGGAAGTAAGAGAACGAAATGCAGTTGGTGCTATGGGCGGGCAGTATTGGTTCAGTAAGTAGCAGACGGGTAAAGGCAGCCTTTTCAACAGTGGGTCCCCTTGGAACCAACGGACGGGCAGTCGAGAGAGGCAGCGAGAGATTTCGGGGGCTGCAGCTCAGCGTTAGCTCTGGGATCGCATGGCGATGCCCTGGGGGGAAACACATGGGAGGGCCCCTAACTAGCTTGCGTTTTAGTGGTCGCAAGAGGCAGCCCTGCGTGAAAGCGACCGGCTCGCAGCAGCATCCACAAACAGCGAGAAATGCTTATGCTTGTGCTCGCCCTGGGAGCACCCCCATTTGCGTGCCCTGGAGATAGTGTTTCTCTCGTCCGCACTGGTATGGTCACGCTCAACGCGACCAGAAAAACGTGGCCGTCAGAACCAAAGCCGCGCACGAGAAAAAGTCAAGCGTCGCGTGGACGGGCAGTATTGTCACCCTGTGCTGGAGTCAAAAGTCTCTGGGGGGTCATTCTGCGGGCCTGACGGTGACAGTGTGGGCTACCGTGGTTACGTGCGTGGGCGACAGGTCACGGTGCAGGGGGAGCCTCTCCTCTCGTACACACACACCGGATCTCTCGTTCTCCCACGGCTGGCAGCAAATGCACTCAACGGGACCTAGTTCTCTGGCTGGTCTTTCGAGTCGGGAAGGGGGGGCGCCTTGCCCTGGATGAGTCGGTGCACGCCCAGCAGCGATCAGCGCGCGGGCAAGCAGCAGAGACAGCGCCAGTGCCAATGCGGTGCCCTCGCGCTGCGACGCATGGCCCACCTCTGCTTCCCACGTGCGAGGCGAAGACGGTGGGCATGTTTCCTGCCGCTGCGGTGGCAGTTTCATCCGCCAGGGCAATCTCCAGTCGCACTCGCGGCCACACAGCCAAGGCAGCCGGCCATCTCCATTCGACGACACGGCGGCCTTCCTTTTCTCGCCAGACCCAGAAGCAAGATCATCGCGCTGTCTGTGCTAGAGGCGCCAGATTTCCCAGACATGCCACCCTGCCTGAACTCTGTTTGGTCAAGGACATCCTCATACGCAATTGCTGTGTCCGGCCATCGACCTCGTGGCAAACCTGCCTCGAGTCGCTGCTTGCCACGACGACGATCACCCACGAGTTGACAACACATGGAGGACCACTCTCCTGTGCCGTAATTTGGGAACGACGTGTGACAATCTGCAAATCGCTGGACCGGAGTTTTACCTCCCAGGACCAGCCTGCTCAAGATCAATCCCATCCTTCGAGGCTGTGGCGGTGCTGCCATCTTGAAACCCTCGTCGCCCGCACGCCTGGCTCTGCGGGCGTCCAGGCGGGCGTCTCAGGAAGCCACCCAAGGAATACCGGACACGATCCAAAGATCCAAACGGGCTGGTCGTCGACTTTCCGCGTTGCCGAGTTGGGTCTGCAATCAGCGCTGATCGACACTTCCCCAATTACCCACCGGCACCTGAGCCCTCTGATTCACCAATCCCGCCCGCCAGACCAGGAAATTGCTTCCCTTCTCAGCTTGTCTTGTCCACTCGGCATTTGCTCGACCCTCTTCCCGGACCCTGATGTCAAACAGCGCTCTGTGGCGAAGTCTGATGAAGGCCGCGAATACCTCCACCAAGATCGACTTCCCGACCGTGAGATTTGAGATTGATGTCGAACAAGGTCACATACAAGTTAGCTTGACTGGAACGTCTGCTGATCGCCGGCAGCGATCATCTACCTCATCGATGCCGCCGCGGAAGTGAAGCCAGCGACACGAGACTACCATGTGGTTCAGATCTTGATTCTCCTTTCTGCAAATGTCTGTGAGTCGAGATGGTCATCGTGTGATCGTCCGGATGAAAGGTATCATTTCCGTCTGATCCACATCTGCTCTACAGGGAGTCCAACACAAGACCCATACACATGTGTCTGTCCTCAATCCAGACCGATCAATGGTCAGATATGGCGCCAGAAGACCCATCTAGACTGTTGGTATAAGCGTCAAGCACCTATGTACGAACGTCAGACGAACATCAAACCGTGATATGAATGTCGGTATCCGACCATGACTAGGCTAATCGTGCCGAGGCGAGCAGAGAGCAACACGTCTTTACAACAAATCTGTTTGATGGACTCGGATGATGTTACAGGATACATATCCGGCAGTTTGCCTCAGTGAGTTCGAATCAAGATTCTGAATCTATTCACTGAACGATGTTCTCCCCCGCGATGGCCTACAAATGACTCGCCACAACATGGTCAGTTCGACCCTGGTCACAGCTTTTCCAGGTATCAGATCTCGTGCTACATGCATCATTACGGGTCCTTATTGAGGAGATTGAAAGTCTCGACGCACCCAAGGGATGATCGAGCCCGCGATGGACTGTCTGCCTCTCATGGTTGCGTGTCTGTGCACAACCCCCCGTGCATCGGCGGATGTTTTTGTCAGAGAGAAAGTCTGACCAAGAGTAGGTTTACAAGTCTTAGCTTGGTCGCTGCACACTACGAATTTGCACCCAGATCAAAAATTAAGAGTCGGAGTGGACGTGGCGAGCTCTCATTTGCCAATGGTCGTGCTTTTGTAATGAACGCTCCCCAATACTGGACAGAGCTGACACTCACTTGTCAGCCTCGCACCTACTTGTCTCTTCGCACGTGGGCCGTCTGATAGTGGAAGGCTGATCTTTGAGCAGATTCCTGGAGTAAAGGTGGTAGGATATACTTATGTCTCGGAGGTTGCATTGGATCATATAGGATCCAACAATACTTGACTTGTACTTGTCAAGCCATGTAGCTCTGGCGTTTTAACATTCTGTAACCATCAGTGGCATATCACGTGCCGTTGACTTGTGCCCGACGATTTCTTCTCTGCATAAATGCACGTGCATAGTCATTTATGCTATAAGTGCGCAGATTTGATGCCAGCAACCAGGAGCAAGAATTCAGAGAGGGCATCTGACTCGACCTCCCATGGTGATTGGATGAGGACATATAACGAATCGAGCATACTTTCCCATTGACCTCTGTACTGCGCCTGTGCCCATGCCAGGACATACATGGTACCAGGTGTACTGTGAAGAGTTGGTGTGTCCTTCAGAGATGCGGCGGACACTTCCTCTTCCTGTCACAGACTTCATCAGATAGAATCAACAGTGAGCACCCGCGAGCAGATAAAGACATGTTCCAGGACGGAGGTTTGGCACCAGCCTCTTATCAACGAAGCTCCCATGGCGGTAGCAAAGCGCCGTGCAGCAAAGGACAATTGATGATGTGGTGGATCTGGCAGTCAGCGCACCGGCATGTGTTTGGACAAGTGCAGCCCGAGTTAGTGTCGGAGCGGCTGCATCGATCCTCAGGCACCGGACAAGCATGGCGGCTAGTCGGCCCTGACCCCCGCAAGGCTGTTGGAAACCGGACGACACTTCTCTCAAGCAACCAGCGATGTCCAAAATGTCCGTTGTCTAAGACGTGCGACCTGAGGCGGTGTGTCCCGCCTTGGTGGCAGATGTTGCTATTCATGTGTGCTCGCGCGCCCACTATGGCCGGTGGTATTTGTAAGTCGTGGTCGCTGCCGCCCGCAGTTTCTCTCCTCTCATCTTCCTACTTCCTCAGTATCACAGCCTCAGTTCCGAACGTGACCGTTGACATACACCAAAATGGCGCTTACTCCAGACAAAATGATCTCCTTCGAGGGTACGTCAAATCATGTATAGAGCATCTACAGTGAAAACAAGCCCTAATGTGCGAGCAGACTACCAGGGTTGTCTTACCGCTTACTTTGAATGGGCAGACAGCTACGACAGCAAGGTAAGCAGAGGGTGTCTAAGATGGACACATTGTGTATCTGACCACACCGTGACAGGACTGGGAGAGACTCAGCAAGATCGTAGCCCCAACTCTGCGGATCGATTATCGCTCCTTCCTCAACAAGATCTGGGAGGCGATGCCAGCAGATGAGTACATTAAGATGGCTTCCGACCCCAATGTCCTTGGCGACAAGACCTTAAAAACACAGCACTTCTGCGGTGCGAGCAAGTTCGAGAAAGTGTCCGACGATGAGATTATTGGCTACCACCAACTCCGCGTACCTCACCAGAGATATTCGGACGAGACCTTGTCAAAGGTCATCATGAAGGGCCACGCACACTCAACCAACACACACTGGTACAAGAAGGTGGATGGTGTGTGGAAGTTTGCCGGATTGGACCCAAACATCAGATGGTTCGAATACGACTTCGATCAGATCTTCGCCTCTGGCCGCGACCAGTTTGGCGACGAAGAAGCAGAGGCAAAGAAGACGGTCGAACAGGCGGCCGGCATTCCTGCCTCATGATTGAGTTTCCCATAGAAGCGCGACTTTACGATAGAAGACTGGTGTTGATATCCGACCAGAAGCATTTCGGCAGACAAGGACGTCTTAAATTGATGCTCAGAACGGCACATCTTGCGCAGGCTCATTTCCTTCTGCTCAGATGTGGGGGGCCATATCTTTGGTCAGCGTGCGCCAACCTGTGCATATGCCCGTGACTGATCCACTACAGAACGTGGTCATGTTGCAATCGGAACCAGGTAACCGGACATGCATGAACTGTTTGCCACGCATTTGATCCTTGCCTGTAAGAAAGACCTCTTGCACCATTGGAAACTGCTCTCTCCCGCGTGGCCTGAGATTTCGTTTTGTTTACTATTCCCGCCCGGAACAGACGTCATCCACCCACCGGATTTGCCCGCCCGCCAGCCTCGGTTCGGCCGGCTCGACGTAGCTCCGTACCTCGATTTAGGACCACATTTGTGAGTGCGTAATGCACGCGAACAACGGAACTCCCTTGCTCAGCGCGATTACCACGACTTTCTTCTGACGCAGACGAACATTCGGGAACTTCTGGAAGAAAATATTTTTGTGTCGGTCCACAATCGTCTTACGTATCCCTGTCCCACGTGGGTGTGACCTCGAAATACACGCGAAAAAGCACCTCTCCCTCCTCCATCGAAGCGACGACTCCTGCTTCCACGCAAGGTACAAGCAAAAGCAACGAGGAAGACCAAGAAAACAGCCTCGCAGGTCTTGAACCAGCGCACACACACAGCGGGCCACACCCTCTCCGCCCAGCATGTCCTACATTCCCTCCCTCACCCTCCCCTCCGCCGTCTTCCAATCCGCACCAATCTCCATCCTCCTCCCCTCCGGCCTCGGTCTGGTGTCAGGCCTACTCTCACAGCCAGGCAGCTCGAAACCCAAAACCCCGTCCGATGACACCAACCCTAACCGCAACACCTACAGCAGCAACATCAGCCAAAAAGGCGTAGAACGGCGGTACAAAGCCCTCAAGCAACCCCCGCTGCGGCCGCCGCCATGGATCTTCGCTCCGGTCTGGACGGGTCTGTACGTCCTGATGGGCTACGCGAGCCACAGGGCATGGACGAACGGGTTCGCCAGCTTGAATCCCCGGGTCATCGAGGACACGCGCCGCGGCGCGACCCTGTACACCGTCCAACTGGCGCTGAATCAGTTGTTCATGCCGCTGTTCTTTGGCCTGGGGAGGCCCGTGGAGGCGTTGGTGGACGTCACGGCGCTGACCGGCACGGTGGGCTACCTGGCCTACGTGTGGGGAAAGGTCGACCAGACCGCGAGTTACTGTCTGTATCCGTACTTGGCGTGGTTGGGCTTTGCGACGTATCTAACCGCCGGCACGGGCTATCTGAATGGTTGGAGTTTCAGGAATGTGGACTATGAGAAGAAGGAGGATTAGAGATTTGGTTGGGTCAGCGAGGCGATGTCGAATTAGCGAGGCGGGTTTGTGTCGTCGGTATTTGCAGGAGTTGGGTTGGGAAGAGAGTACTGCCGCATCAGCGTAAAGAGTCTGTCGCTGTGAATTCTTGTGGTTCCAGATGCTTGGAAGATCATGGAGGATTGAGGGCGTGTGCATCGATCGTCACCATGTGATGCTCTAGGATTCAGGATGTTGCCCTGGATGACTCTCAGATGCCACGCTGATGTCCTCGCTGCACAGATTTTCGTGTTGTGAGGGTGAGCTGAGCCACATGCATTCATGCTGTGTGATACCGACAGACGTGTTAAAATGTATGTATATACTGCCTTGTTTATTTCTAACCAGACTGATAACAAGTTACAAACTTGAGAATTCCAGCCTGCTCATTTACTCTTTCTGCTGCACATGTCGTTTTCCATCCACCACTGTTGTATCGCTGAAGCGTTTGCTCATACCCATAGTCGTCTCGTCTACAGCCCGATCACCGTCTGTATAACTTCTCTCATATGCTGCTTGTTCGTCCTCGTTGGCGTGATAGTAATGCAGGGCAATCTTATCACCAAAGCACTCTGCGATGTCCACCAAAGATCTCTGCTTACTACCAAGAATGTCAGTGCCAGTTTCGTCAAATAGCCGGCCAGAACTCACGTCTCTGGAAAGAACATGTAGACCGCGACGAACTCGATCGCGACGGGAATGATGAGGACAAAATAGAACCTCCAACTGATCTTCTCCAAAGCTATCGGACCTGCGAATTTATTGACGGTCAGCAAAGACATGTCGGATGACAATTGTAAGTTCGGTACTGAGTCATTTGGGGTACGGACCAGCGACAAGCACAACAAGACTTCCTGCCATCGAGCCAGCCATTCCGATTGCTGTACCTTGTGCTCGAACATGGCTTGGGAAGATCTCTGTTGTGTACAAATACTGCGTAGCATCCAGACAACAAGCCCACCATATGACGAAGAAAAATATGAAGAAGATCGCGGCGTTCAGGCCAGCAATATTGGTCGTGTTGAGAAAGCTGGCCTGTAAGGCCATTTCGAATGTGTTTGAAATACAACAACCTGCCAGGCCGACCAGGAGCAAGGCACGCCGACCGATTCTGTCGACAAACAGGGCTGTGAAGATATTGCAAGGAAGAGTGATTATGACGAAAACGCCGTTGAGTAACAGAGGCATGTATCCAGATAGACCGACAGACTGGTACAGAATAACACCATAATTCGTGATCACGTATATACCTAAATGTGTCAGCCGCAGATGATAGTAAAGGAGGTCGACATAGAAGTGATGCCAGCAGCATGGTGTATACCTACCAGTGAACATGTTGCCAAACATCATTCCGAAGGCCATTGCGCAACGCTTCCGGTTTGAAGAACCACTCAGTGCGTGTGTAACGCCACTTTGCGCCCGGACCCTCCTGTCAAGGACAAATTGCTGCTTCATTTGATAGAATTCCCGTTTGGCTTCATGTGCTTCAGGGTCCGCTTTGGATCGATGTAACCGGAGAAGTACCGCCAATGCTTCGTCGCTCCGACCTTGCTGAAGCAGCCAACGAGGACTGAATGGGATGAATGGTGAGCCAACCAGCACGATCAATGCTGGCACACACTGGAAAGCGATCGGGAACCGCCAGCCAAATTGCGACCCTCCAACAAAGTAGCAGCCAAACCCGATCCATGCCGCAAGCGAGTATCCAACTGCGAACATGACT
This sequence comes from Erythroxylum suave, assembly GCA_027563595.1. Lineage (NCBI taxonomy): Eukaryota > Viridiplantae > Streptophyta > Magnoliopsida > Malpighiales > Erythroxylaceae > Erythroxylum > Erythroxylum suave. The sequence goes on along the minus strand of JAOSBN010011578.1, from coordinate 1,291 downwards.
CCATGCATGCAAGTCATGAAGCCGCGTGACTCGGGAGTACTGACTTCACTCTGATACATAGGAATGCTGGTGATAGTCATGCCAATACCGACACCGGTCACAGCACGTCCAACGATAAACATCGCTGGCGCAACGGATCCAGCAGATATGGCACCTCCAACGATCAGTAGAAACGTCCCTGATTGTATTGACCTTTTCCGGCCAGCCCAGTCAGCATACCATGCCACAAAGGCACAGCCAAGGATAGCACCACCAGCATTGACACCATTGTATGCAGAGATCAGGTTAGCAGACTTCGTGTAGCCTGGTGTACCTGGCGGTGCCATGTTGAGTCCAATATAGAACGAAGGTTGACCAATGGTCGAGCCAATGATAGCCAAGCCATAACTGCAGGATGTTGAAGCAATAGCAACGAATAGAACGACCAACAAGTTGAATGCGTTTGGTACGAGCTTGCCCATATTCAACTTGCAGCTCCTCAAATCGTATGCCACGCAGTGCTTTGATCTATCTCGATCTGATATGCGTGTCAGTGGCTTGGAGCCGTCTCATGCATGTAAAGCATCTGCAAATAAAATCGCTGAACAGATTTATATTTAGATCTTGAGCTACTGACGCATCTGTCCTGCCAGCGTATACTCGGTAGCTCAACATCGTTGCAGGTAACAAAGTGATGGTATCACACCCGAGGGCTTGGAATGATCGCCGTGCGGGGAGTTTGACATCGATCAAGGTGCGGTTGATCATCGAATCCTGGAAGGAAAAGGGTTGCAGGTCCAATCCTGTGCAATTGTGTGACCGACAGAGTTCGTGGCACAGGCGCTGCTTGTAGATTTAGCTAAGCTATGTTAGAGAAGGATGGAAAGGCGTGATGAGGCCTCTGTCTCAAGGTACATCAATCAAAAGATAAGGTTAAATCTGAATCTTTATTGAGCTGATGCACAGGCGTTGCGTGTATTTATATCGGCCCATCCCCTTCAATGCATCCATTGACCCATGATGACTGAGCCATGTTGAAAGATATGTAGATAGACGTATGCTCATTGAGTCCTCTTCGAGACTCATTTTGAGAATTGCGGGAAGATGTCGTGGAGCTGACTCAAGGAATTGATCTCTTGATACGCCGGACTCTCTTCAGACTTCCAATTTGATACTTCTGGATCAACGATGCGAACCACCTGCCAGCCTCTTTCGCAGGCCTGGAAGCAGTCTCGTGATTTGAGGTTTTTTTTTTTTTTTTGTGGACACACCTGCAGACACATACAAACTGACCTTTATTCCAACTTTTATC
>JAOSBN010011530.1:0-18324 GCA_027563595.1 Erythroxylum suave | reverse complement strand
TTATAAATTAAATAAAACTTAAAAATAAATTATTTTAAATATTTTATATAATATTTATTAATAAAGTATTAATAAAAAATCTTATGTTTTAAAATAAGTAATATAAAAGCTATTATTTATAAACTAATATTTATTTTATATATTTTTAACTATTAAATCAAAATTTATTTGAAATTTATACAATTTAAAAACATATTTTAAATTTAATTATATTTATTAATAATTATTAAATTAATTTTATAAATTAATTAAAATTGTGATTATTATTTATTATTATATTTTTTGGAGACAGAGTATAACTGTATAATATGAAAATAGACTATTTTGTAATTTTAAAAAAAATTCAAGGACTTTCATAAATTTAAAAAATTACCTGAAACGGTATCCGGTATTGACGGGTACCGGTACAGTACTGTACCAGAATCCAATCCGACACGATATTCGCAACATTGGCATGAACTATATGAAGATAGTTGTGTGATCAAGAGATGATTCATCATAATAAAGTAATTAAGAAAAATGTTCCGTTTTTCTTGATTAGTATTGATCAGGGAAATCCTTGGCCAAGGTGGAATGACACTTTGTAAATAATTTACAAATGTCATTAATTGAATAGATAACTAAAGGCAGAGAACTAATATGATCAAACTCAAAATAGAGTATACATTAATTGCATACTTTATTTATAATCAGAGCATTGTTTAATCAAAGGATTGAATTATACATAAAAGTCATGCACGGAAAGTTTAGTCAAAGCCACTTTGATATTCCTAAATATTTAGGGGGTCATGACGCATTGCTAGACACCATTCTTGATCTATGATTATAAATTGTTTAATTGAAGAATTAAAGATAAATTAAAAGGAATTTTAATTTATCTAATTCTAACGATAAATTAAGATTACAATTTATAATCATTGCCAACATATTTGGGAACCTAATGGGTCTCACATATAGAATGGGATAAAGAAAGCAAAGTTAGTTTAATTGAGTTGGACTTGATTGTGAAGTTTGAGAAATTTTATGATTAAAAATGAGATATTTAATAAATCAGGATCAATATGAGATATTGAATTTAATTTAGGCATAATTGGTATCTAATTAAAATTATTTGTAATTCTAATTAAAGTTTAACTAAAACTAGAATTCAATTTAAATTAAATTACTAAAATGTCTAAAACCTATTATAAATAGACTTAGCACTTCTTGCTTAAGCTCTATGGAGCTAGTACTTCTTGCTTATCCTCTTCGTAAGAGTTATAGAGTTCTCTCAACACATTATGCAGATACAATTCGAGGTCGGACATTTATGCGGTTATGGTGGTTGAGATGAATCAGTTTCGAAAATAGTTCGGGACATACGACAAGATTATAATCAAGCTTGGAATAAGGTATTAATTTAGATTTGTGCTTTACCACAATTATGTATTAATCATTTTATAGAATTAAAGAGATCTTGATTTTTGGTAAATCAAAGATTATGAAAAAGTTTTATAAGTATTCCACTGTGATCAGGATCAAATATTGATCTATTTCCTAACAATGGTATCAGAGAAATCTTTAATTCTATGATTTGATTAAATTTGTTTGATTGTTATTGATCCAAATTTGGAATTGAAAATCAAATCAGATTAGATTCTTGAAGGAAGCCTAAAAGAAAATTCAGTTTATGCTTCATGCCTTCATGTCTCCTCTTTATGGTTGGTTCTTTGGCTGTTTTCAGCTTCGATTTTCTGGATTTGCTCACGTACTAGTTTTGTTGAATATCTAAAGAAAAATCAATTGTTTGTGGGCTTTGCTTGCAATTTCGATTTTTGGATGAGTTTTTGTTTTCTAGAAAACAATGATGTTTACAATTTCTGGAAATAAGAAACTAGAAACCTAGAATTAGACAATAAGGGTGCTACTACCTTTGGTCGTGTGTATTGGTTTAGAGTGTTAAAAGATATGGTGATGTCACAAAATAGATTGCTAAACCAAGGAGGCACTGGGGCTATGTTGTTATGTTCTGGTGTTTTTCTTTTGTTGTTTGTCAATGAAAACACGAATAAGGGATGTGTTGTGCTTTGGAAAGCCTACCTTTATGCTTTTGGAATTGCATCTGTATATCTTTCTAGGATTTGGAGTTTTGTGCTTGCATGTTGCTTCTACATCTGGTGGGTCAAAACCAACAATGAACGTCGCTAGTTCAACCGTGAACTAGTTCTTGCCAATGGTTCATCGAAAAACCACTGGCATCGCTATTGCTATTGAGGGCATTTAATGCCCTCAAAATAAAGAAAAGCATCTTGCGGTGGCGATGAAGATTCCAGAAAGAGGTGGCTTCGTTTGGGAGTCATTGCTGGCGAGCTGGAGTCGATAGCACGACGATGGAGAAGAAAACAAGGTGCGTGACCATAAAAAATCCAAATACCTACTTTGGGAAGCGATGAGCCGCGTGTAGGACATGCGCCCATCAAGCTACTCAGCGTGTCCACATTGACGCTTCTAGCGCGTGCACTGCACACATTAGATAATTTTTTAATTTGTTTTTAATATATTTGAAGATTTAATTTTGATTAAATTAGTTTCAATCCCTCACAAATTTAGAAAATTTTTATATAATTATTGTAAAAAATATTTTCAAAGTTTATTTTATTAGGATTACATTGGAATTTAGTTTAATTTTCAAAATGTTGAATTATTAAATTAATTTAATTATCAAAATTCAATTCCAAAATTGAGATAATTATTTTTCTTAAGTTGATTAAGATTAATAGTTATATTGATTCCTAATTAATTTTAGAATAGTTGTTTCTAAAATTAAAATTAATTATTTTCAATTATATTGAAATTAATTAATTTTAATAATTGAAAGTAATTAATTTTAATTTTAGAATAGTAATTAATTAGAAAATTATTTTCTAAATTTATGATTAATTAATTAATTGAACTCCTTAAAATTAAGAAAAAAAATTTTCTTAAATAATTAAGAAATATGTTTCTTCATTAAATGTATTTATTTCAATATAATTAAGATAAATTAAATTTATGATTTTAATTATTTAGAGAATTGTTATTCTTTTTATTTAGAAATGTCTATTTATTTACAAATAATGAGTTTTTTATTTTTTAGAAAATCATTTTTCTTGATTAAAATTTGAAAAAAGTTTTCATTTATTAATTAAGAAAATGTGCTTTCTTTAATTTTTGAAAATAATTTTCAAATTTATTGAAGAAAGATTTTCTAACTAATTAGGAAATCAATCTCTAAATAAATAATATAATGACTTTCTTGATTAAATTTTAAAGATTTTTTATTTAATTTTGAAAGTAGTTTCCTTTTAATATTAGAAAATAGTTTTTTAATTAAAGAAAAATAATTTCTAATGAGATTAGAAATTACTTTCTAATTGGATTAGAAAGCGTTAATTTTAAAACTTTGTAAAAGAAGTTTTCCTAAATTATAATAAGTAACTAGCATCATTTATTCGAAATTGTTTTCAATTAAATTTTGTTTAAAGGAGTCAAGATTATTGGAAATGGTTTCCAAATAAATTTGAAAATTACTTTCAAATCAAATTAAATTTTTATTTGGAATGGGAATTTTAATTCATTTAGGAATGAATGAGTTTAATCTAATTTGATTTTTTCAAAGAGTTGTAAATATTATTTTAGATTATGAAGATCAATAACTAAAATCAAACGAAGTTTGATGTTTTATGCATATAATTTGATTATAAGTGTATAAGTTGCGTACTTTATTTACATGGTTGACACACACAGATATATATATATATTGAAGGCATTTTAAATTTTATGTTTTTATATATGTGATATTTTATATGCAATTTTGCATTTAATGAGATGAACGAAATTAGAATCCCTTGTTTGAAATATTAAGTACACGTTAAGAATATGACTATTGCCTTGCATTGTTATAAGAATAAACCAAAGTTCTATTTATTGTAGGCTTGTCGTGGAAACTCAAGGCTGCTTTAACTCAAACATATTTACTCTTATAATAATGGGTTCTACTTAACTAAATTAGTGTGATTTGGATAAACAATCTCATCATCACATGAAATTTAGAGGAACGGCTAGGAATGACATATAAGATATGTTTTGGTAAGAGTTGTCACCTAACGGATCTAGGAGTCATATGAGATGTAATTAATAAAATTGTTATCTACCTGATTTAAGTTTAGTTGCTTCGTTAAGCAAACTCAAGATCAACTATATTTGAATAGAATCCTATCCCACTAGGAAGACTAGAGTAATCTTTTCAAATAGTAATGAGGGATATTATTTCGAATAAAATAGTGGGAGTAACTAAACATATAATTATTTACTTATTCTTATATTTATTTTATTCTAAGTGGAATTTATTTTGTTCAATATAGTTGATAATTAGTGAACTAAATTTCTTGGACATAGGATTATGTTTGAGAAGAGTTCTCAAAGTTAGAAATGAAAAATTATATGCCCATTATGCAATGTTACTATTAATCCTTAAGAAGGATTCAGTGATAATGTTTTAAAGATATGTTAAAGTCATACAAATGACAAAATGTAATGACGTTTTAAGTGACTAATGTCTCATAAACTTTGATGATAATATATAAATTGTATGTCAACGCCATCATAGGAAGATGTAAGAGGTTGCATAGAGTAGGGCTAAATGGTATAGAACCATTTTGAAATTGTTCCACTTATTTAGCCCACTGTAAGCATAATTATAGACTACAATTAAAGGTTTTGCCATAGAGTGATAATAGTTATCATTAGAGAAAAATGATTGCATTATTTTTCTTGCCTATACGTGATATGATAGAGATCATATGAATTTCTAGTTCATGCTTATGTGTATTTTATATTGAATTTGGATTCAACATTATTATAATGTTAAAAGCATGATAAGAAATATATTGCTAAGTAAAAGTAGTTTATCCAACTTTATATAAATAGTTTGTATGTATTAGATCAAAGAAGACTTAGGCTTAACATGAGCGGCAAATAATACAAAGTTAGATAACCGAGACTATCCTTTTAGACCATGTTGGTTAAATCATCATAACATGAATCATAAAGTTACATATAAGGATATGTGTATCCATTTGATTATGAATCATATGAAACTTTTCAAGTTGAAGAATAACCAAATCAACTTTTGGTGAAAGGATAATGATGGTATTGAATTGTTAAATTTGTAAATATGATGTATTGAATGGAAAAACAATACATAAAAGGAAGATACTTACATTTCATTATATTACTAACAACTTTATATAATATAGTCATATGTATTAATTAAAATAATGATTTAAAATTTTGAAAGGTTTAAATTGTTCAAATCTAAGCAAAAATTAAACAGCAAGAAATTTGAAACATTTTGATGAGATTAATTTGGTGAGTTTTAAATTTTCAGTTATCTATAGGGAATAAGATTCTCTAGTGAATACCTTCATAATGAAATTCCATAACAATATGGATTAATGCAAGGACGAAAATAAAATATGAGATATTGTAGGATGCAATATTATTTCTTCTATAGCAATGCCTAGTACAATGACTTACTTTCAACAGTTCCAACTAATTCAATTAGTAAAATTTCGTATTAGATATGAAATGCTAAGGCTTTAAAAGAGTCAAGCTTATTGATTTAAGGATGTAATGCTTAGTTGAATCACATATTATCCATTAAGTTTAGAACTAAATTGGATAATGAAAGGTTATAAGATATCTAAAAGGTTATATAGAATCTTACAGGCCTATTGAACAAATTGTTTATTTCACTATGTACTTATAGGATAATGGTTCTAAAGATAAGTAGTAGGAGTAAGATGGAATTTTAAAAGTTCAAATCTCATGATAATACATCTAATTGCAACTATTACGTTTATTGATACATTTGATGTATAGTTGAAAGGTAAGAGACGTTGAAAGATTCACTTTTATGGTGAATTCAAAGAGTTTGTTTTGAAGATGATTGTGAATTAATCATGTCTATAAGATGGCTAGTGAGAGTATAGTTTTCCTCTTCAATGGGAGTACGTGGAGATGTATTGCTTATAGAGAACATCAATTCTAACTTTCAATTGTTGAGAACATAATTGTCTAAGAACAAATCTTATTGGATATGAAAAAGTAACAACTTAATTATGGGAATTAGATCGATCGATATAGATTGGACATTGTTAACTTATTCTAAGTTTAAGTATATAGGTAATGCACTAAAGATGTTTAGAATTTGAGATATCAGATACTTATGAAGTATTAAAGATATCCATGACTCTATGTATAAGTTAATATTTAAGTTCAAGATGATAAGGATATAACTTTAAAAGTAAATCCTAATTTAGGTTTATTTACTTAGAACAATATAATTTAAGATTAGAAAGGTTCCAATGTAGCAATGGTTGCCAATTGAGCCATAATACATTTTTCATTTAGTGGAAATGATTAATTGGATCAACAAGTTCTTTGGTGAACTTGGTATAGTTTCTTTAATTCGTTCAAGACAGTAATGTACTATGGAACATTAGAGCCATTGGGCATGCAACAGGAGCTAAGGTCTCATCAAAGATCGAAGTTTATATTTAGGCAAAATTTCTTAATTATGATGATAATTGAGATGGAAGTTGTAAGATTTAAGAAAGTGCTCGCTATGGAGAATCTGGTAGAATCCTCTTATTAAGCCATCATCCCAATAATGGAATAATTATTATATGGTGATATAGTATGATATACTTAAACGATTAACTTAGTACGAGTGGTAGATTATTGGATTATGCCCTACAACCAATCAATTTGATTGTAGTTTAGTGACAATTATTTAAAGGCATTCTTTATCTTTTACATGTTTAGATGTATAAGATAAAGTCCATAGGATAATTATATATTGCAAATGAAATTATAATGAGATGATAGTTATGAGATTCATATTGCATTTATGTATTATCTCTAAATTATTAATAGTCATTGTTCTATTAAGATTGAACATTAATAGAACATAAAAAGACTAGCATACATTATATTTTTCTTTTGAAGGAAATAGTTGATCTCATAAGCTAAAGTATAGAAATACTTAAACAAACATGTGGGTGCTTCTTAGAGAACAAGTTCATTGAACATATCTTACATGTGAAATCCATTTGGAGCATTACTTGTATGTCTATAGAATTCTCATTGTGATGATTGTACAAATGACACTTTGACTTAAGGTCACCAAAGTTATCTTGTATAGCGATTGTTATATTTTGATGCTACTTATGATATATTAAATCATGGTATAGTCAATCAATAGTCATTAGATGTAGCATGAGCTATATGGAGATAGTTGTGTGATCAATATATGATTCATCTCCCTAAAGTAATTAGGGAGAATGTTCCATTGTTCTTGATTAGCATTGATTAGGGAAATCCTTGGTCAAGGTGGAATGACTCTTTATAAATAGTTTACAAATGTCATTAATTGAATCAATAGCTAATAACAGAGAACTAATATGATTGGACTCAAAATAAAGTAGGTATTAATTCCATGCCCTATGTCTAATCAAAACATTGGATGATGAAAGGATTAAATTATAAAGAAAAATCATGCATAAAAAGGATAGTCAAAACCACTTTGACAATGCTAAATATTTAGGTAATCATGACACGTTGCTAGACGCTAATCTTGATATATGATTATAAATTGTTTAATTAGAGAAGTAAAGGTAAAATAAAAGGAGTTTTAATTTATCAAATTCTAATTATGAATTAGGATTATGATTTATAATCATTGCCAACATATTTCGTAATAGGTCTCACATATAGAATGGGTTAAAGAGAGCAAAGTTAATTTATTCAAGTTAGACTTGATTGTAAAGTTTAAGAAACTTTGTGACTTAATATGATATATTTAATAAATAAGGATTCATATGAGATATTGAATTTAATTTAGGCATAATTATTATTTAATTAGAATTATATGTAATTCTAATTAAAGTTTAATTGAAATTAGAATTTAATTTCAATTAAATTACTAAAACATCCAAAACCTAGTATAAATAGGCTTAAGCTTTATAGAGTTAGCACTTCTTGCTTAACCCTCTTTGTAAGAGTTACCGAGTTCTCTCAACACATTCTGTGGATACCATTAGAGGCTGGACATTTATATGGCTACAGTGGTTAAGACAGATTGGTTTAAAAAACAGTTCAAGGGATACGACAAGATTATGATCAAACCTAAAATAAGGTATGAATTTAGATTCACGCTTTACTATGATTATACGATAATTATTTTATAGAATTAAAGAGATCTTGACTTTTAGGAAATCAAAGGTTATGAAAAAGTTTAGTAAGTATTCCACTATGGTCGGGATCAGATCTCAACCTTATTTCCTAGCAATTCCTTCTTAGATTCTACTATTTAACTCTACTGTAGCTTTGAGAACTTCTCTTCTCTTTTTAATTCTTAATTATAAGATACATGATCAATAATTTATGCTGAGTTGACAAGTAAGCATTATATATCACCTTATAATCCTTGCAATTGTTCGTTTTACAAGGAAGTAGCTGATCTGACTCTTTGCAATTTCGCTAGTAAAGTTACCATAAGTTGGCTACCATCAATCAAATGCTACTGAAAAGTATAATAAAGCAATCCTATTGTCATTCCTATCTCAGTATCTAAAATCCCTATGGGTATAAGAATACTCTTCTAAGGTTGCTCCTATATGATTATCAAAATCTTCTCCAAGAATAATTTTCTTGTTAAGGAGAATCTATTGAATCATCTTATCTAGCCTTTCTTAGAATTGAGGCTTAAGCTATTATTTCAACCATACTTGAGATGCATAAATACAAATCACATTGAAAGCATCTTTCACCATAATCTTTAAAGACAAAATCCTATCATTTGTCCTTGTTACTCCTATAGCATGATGTATGAGTTTCTTGACAACTAAGATACCTATATTATTCTTTGTTTGGAACATCCCGAATATTAAAGTTTGAACTCATTGATTTCTTTCACTTTAGCCCGTGTCTATTTTGTCTCTTGGATGCATGTTATATGAATCTTATGTTTATTTAAAATCTTCACTAATTCTAATGACTTTCCTATAAGAGTCCCAATGCATAAGAAACTTATCTGCAACTTATCAACATTTTCACTCCTCTTAGTCCCAAAACTCTCCAAAGGATTGGCCTTAACAATACCATAAGTAGCAACCACTCCTACCTTAACCTATCATAAGTTGTGTATGACAAGTATAAGAAAGTTCTAAACAATGCTAAGATTATTTTAAAAAAAGTACTAATGACTGAAGCTTTAAAAAAAGCCAAATAAGTAAAATATATTAACTAGTAGTAATCTAAAAAAAAGAAACTACTAAAGTAGTTAAAAACAAAAATCAAATAAGCTATACTAAATAACAGTATTAGAGAAAAAATTACAATAGTAAAAAGGGATAAAGAAAGTAATTAAAGGAAGTAGTTAAAGCCAAATTCACCAAAATCTAGTGTTAAAACATCATATTGTTAGCCACATTTAAATTGTAAAAACAATACTAAAAATTATAAATAAACCCAACTAACATTCCACTGATTGATCTTATTGCACAAAAGTAAGCTACTAGAATTAAAATTATTCAAAAAGAAAGGAGCTAAAACACTAACTAGGAAATACCATGTTGTTTAGAAGCTTAAAACTCTAATATTAACTTTAAGGAAAAAATAGTATAAGAAATTGAAATCACTAAATTCAATCAAATGCTCAAAATAAACATGTAGAACCAACCTTGTAGTAGCAAAATAGAACTAAAATAAATTAGCTAACAAAAAAATAAAAAGAAAAAAATTTCAACTTTCTAAGCTTATCCAATTCCAAAACTTTAACACAGAGTTAGTGCGCTTGTATTGGCTATAACATTTGCATAACCAAATAGGCATATGTATTGTTTCTGCTTCTTCACGAATATTTATCAAAGGGTCTTATATGTGCAAGGTTAAGTCTGATGTCAAAAACTAATATTTAATTTCCTATGGTTCCTTCAGCTATTGGAATAACCCAAACAGATAGAATTGACATATAGATAACTTTCAATAGATGGAAGACTTGCTAAGGAGAATTATTTAATTAGATGGCCTAAAAAAGTTTATGTGTTTATCTTATAAAAGTGGCTTCGAATTGTCTGAAAACATTAGTAGATATTTATTGTTTGACCCAACAAGATGAGATCTATATACTCTTCAAGATTGGAACACCGAGCTTCTTATGGGTTTCCCTGCTTTCTTTCCTTTTTCTAAACATCTCCTTGCCATTGCCACTAATCAGTTCACTATGAAGGCATCAATTCTTTTCTATATGTTCCTTAATATGAACTACCTTACCATTCAACTTGGTATCTAATGTATCTGATGCACTTACTGTGAACTTTTATGTTATCCCAATATGGACTAGTGGCTGGCATATATTTGCTTACAATTTTCAGATTGTTGGGAAACTGGGTAAGGATCCAATCCTGGTTGCGTAGGAATAATCGCAAAACTTTTTCATAACTTTTGATTTCTCAAAAACCAAGATCTCTTTAATTCTACAAAATGATTAACATGAGTTATAATAAAACAAAATTTTAATTTATACCTTATTCTAAAGCTTCATATTTATCTTGTCGTATCCCTCAATCCGTGCCCGAAACCGATCTGATTTGACCACTGTAGCTGCACAAATGTCTTGCCTCTAATGGTATCTATAGAATGAGTGAAGAGAACTTTGTAACTTTCATAGAGATGGTTAAGCATGAAGTACTAGCTCCATAGAGCTTAAGCCTATTTATAATAAGCTTTGGAAATTTTAGTAATTTAATTGACATTAACTATTTTCAATTAAACTTTAATTAGAAGATTAGAATTACGTATAATTCTAATTAATTACCAATTATGCCTATATAAGATCCAATATCTCATATTGATCCTTATTTATTAAATATCTCATATTTAATTATAAAGTTTCTTAAACTTTACAATCAAGTCTAACTTGATTAAATTAACTTTGCTGTCTTCAACCCATTCTATATGTGAGACCCATTAGGTTCCCAAATATGTTGACAATGATTAGTCATCATTAAAATTAGGTAAGATAAAACTCCTTTTAATTTATCTTTAATTCTCTAATTAAACAATTTATAATCATAGATCGAGATTGGCGTCTAGCAACGCATCATGACGACTAAATATTTAGGAATGTCAAAGTGGTTTTGACTAACCTTTCCATGTATAATTTTTCTATATAATTCAATCCTTTCATCAACCAATGTTCCAATTAGACATCGAGCATGGAATTAATGTGTACTATATTTTGAGTCCAATCATATTAGTTCTCCACCATTAGCTATTGATCCAGTTAATGATATTTGTAAAGTATTTGCAAATGTCATTCCACCTTGGCCAAGGATTTCCCAAATCAATATTAATCAAGAACAATGGAACATTCTCCCTAATTACTTTAGGTTGATGAATCCTATCTTGACCACACAACTATCTCCATATAATTCATGCTACCGATTGAACAACCCATGATTAAATAGGTCATAGATAGCTATCAAGTTCGCTAAAGAACTTGTTGATCCAATTAATCATTTCCACTAAATGAAAAATGTATTATAGCTCAATTAACAATCATTGTTACATTGAAACCTTTCTAATCCTATTGTTTTAAGTAAATAAATCTTAATTAGGATTTACTTCTAAAGTTATATCCTTATCATCTTGAACTCAAATATCAACTCACACATAGAGTAATGGATATCATTAATACTTCATAAGTATATGATATCTCAAATACTAAATATCTTTAGTACATTATCTTTGTACTTGGACTTAGAATAAGTTAACAACATCCAATCTATCTCTATAGATCTAATTGCTAGAATTAAGTCATTACCTTTTCATATCCTACAAGAGTTGTTCTTAGACAATTATTATTCAACAATTGAAAATTAGAACTATTGTTCTCCGTGAGCAATATGTCTCCATATACTCCCACTGAAGAGGACAACTATACTCCCACGAACCTTCTTATAGAAATCAATTCACAATCATCTTCAAAAGCAAAACTTTTGAATTCATCTTGAAAGTGAATTTTCAATATCTCATAACCTTTCAACTATACATCAAATGTATCATTAAAGGCAAGTTCCAATTAGATGTAATTTTATGAGATTTGAACCTTTCAAGTTCCTTCTTACACCCACTACTTATCTTAAAAACCATTCTCTTATAAGCATACATTGAATCAAACAATATGTTCAATGAATATGTGAGATTATATCCAATCTTTTGGATATCTCATAACCTTTTATCATCCAATTTAGTTCTGAACTAAATGGATAATATATGCTTCAACTAAGGATCACATCCTTAAATCACTATGTTTAACTATTTAAAAAACCTAGCATTTCATATGTAATATGAAACATTGCTAATAGATTCAATTGGAACTATTAATGGTAAGTTATTTTACTTGGCATCACTATAGAAGAAATAATATTGTATCCTACAATATCTTATATTGTATGTTACTCCTTACATAAATCCATAGCCTTATGGAATTTTTGTTATGAAGCTATTTACTAGAGAATCTCATTCCCTATAGATAACCAAAAATATAAAACTTGCCACAAGGAACTCATTGCTGCACGTTAGCATTCTCAATGCGTAATTTCTACTTAGATTTAAATAGTTTGGACTTTTCAAAATTTTAAATCAACATTTCATTTAATACGTATGACTATATCACATAAAGTCATTAGTAATATAATGAAATATAATTATGCTTTTATGAATTGTTATTCCATCCAATACATCACATGTATAAGATTTAACAATTCAATACCATCATCATCCTTTCACCAAAATTTGATTTCGTTATTTTTCAACTTTACAAGTTTCTTAAGTTCCATACAATTCATAATCAAAAGGATTCATATATCCTAGAATCTAACTTTATGATTATCGTTATGTTGATTTAACCAATAAGGCATAAAAGGATAATCTCAGTTATCTAACTTTTAATTCTTGCTACTAATGTTAAGCATAAGTCTCCTTTGATCCAACACATTCAAACTCTTTGTATAAAATTTGATCAACTACTTTAACTTAACAATCTATTTCTAACCTTGCATTGCACATTACAATAATGTTGAATCTAAATTCAGTATCAAATACTCATATGCAAGAATTAGAAAGACAAATGATCTTTATCATATCAAATATAGGCAAGAAAAGTCATGCAATAATTTTCTTCTAATCATAATTTTGCTAAGTTTTTAATTGTAGTCCACAATTATGGTTTTAGTAAATTAAATTAAGTGGAATAATCTCATCAAGGTACTATACCTTTTAGCTCTACTCAATGCAACATTTTGCATCTTACTATCATGATGTTGACTTACATCTTAGATATTGTCTTCAAAGTTTATAAGACATTAGTCAACTCAAAATGACAATACATTTTGTCATCTATATGATTTTAACATATCTCTAAAACTTTATCACCGAATCCTTAATAGTGGTTATACCATAACAACATAATGGACATACAATTTCTTTCTAACTTTTGAGAACATTTCTCAAACATATCCTATGTCCAAGAACTTCAGTTCACTAACTTAGCATTAACTATACTAAAAAAAATAAATTCCACTTAGAACAAAATAAATGTAAGAATGCAAGTAATTAATTATATTCCAAGACTACCAATTAAGATTAGGACTTCAGTCATGCATTTAGTTACTCCCACTATTTTATTAGAAATAATAGCCCTCACTACTATTCAAAATGATTACTCTAACCTTTTTAGTGGGCTAAGATCCCATTCAAGTATAGTTGTCCTTGAGTTTGCTTAACAAGCCAGCTAGACCTAAAATAGGTAGATAACAACTTGATTAATCACATCTCACGTGACTCCTAGATCCGTTAGGTGACAACTCTTGTCAAAATATATGTTATATATTGTTCCTAGCCCTGTCTCTAAATTCATGTGATTATGAGTTTGTTCATCCAAATCACACAAATTTAGTTAAGTAGAACCTATTATTGGAAGACTAAACATATTCGGGTTAAAACAGCCTTGAGTTTGCTTAACAAGCCTACAATAAACAAAACTCTGGTTTATTCTTATAATAATGAAAGGAAACAATCACGTTCTCAACCTCTACTTAATATTTAATGAGGGATTTAACTTCATTTGTCTCATCAAAGACAAATTGCATGTAAAATATCACACATATAAAACATACAATTTAATATGCATCCAACATATGTATCAACCATATAAATAAAGCATGCAACTTACACACTCATAATCAAATTATATGCATAAAAAATCAAGCTTCTTTTGATTCTAGTTGTTGATCTTCATATTCTAAAATAATAGTTCCATCTCTTTGGAAAAATCAAATTAGATTAAAACCATTGATTCTTAAATAAATTAAATTTCTATTCCAAATAGAAATTTAATTTGATTTGAGAACAATTTTCAAATCCAATTGGAAAGTATTTCCAGTTTATCTTAACTCCTTTAATAAAATTTAATTGAAAATAATTTTCAATAAATTATTCTTCTTACTTATTATAATTTAGAAAAAATCTTTTCAAAATTATATAAGTAACACATTCTAATCCAATTAGAAAACTATTTCTAATCTAATTAGAAATTTTTTGCTCAATTAGAAAACTAGTTTCTAATATTAAAAGGGAACTACTTTCAAAATTAAATAAAACACTTTTAAATCTAATTAAGAAAGTCATGATATATTATTTATTTAGCGAATGATTTCTTAATAAATTAGAAAACCTTTCTTTAATAAATTGGAAAACTATTTTAAAAACTATTAAAAAAAGCTCATTTTCTTGATAAATAAATGAAAACATTTTTCAAATTTTAATCAAGATAATATCCTTTCTAATAAATCAAGAAACTTATTATTTATGAATAAAGAAACCATCCCTTGTTTACAACTGCTGATTTAGTTGTATTCAAGCTACTACACTGCCACCTCCTTATTTTCCAAATGAAGAACATACAACGCAAGCATACAAACACAACCCAGATAATCAAACAAACATAATTCCCCTAAATTCTTGGTTTCATAAAACTTATTTTTGAAAATCATACAACTCCTTCAGCAATATCCACTAGAAACACAAATCCAGATTTTTTTTTCCTTTTAGGGTTCTTACTATATTAATTTGAAACACCTTTCAGATTTTGGTTGCAAACCCTTTGCTTCAATTCCAAAATTATAATCAATAATAATCAAACAATTTAATCAAATTATAGAAATAAAATCTAGCTCTGATACCACTATTGGGAAACTAGGTCAGGATCCGATCCTGACCGCAGCACAATAATCATGAAATTTTTTCGTAATTTTGATTTCCTGAAAACCAAGATCTCTTTAGTTCTATAAAATGATTAACATGAACCATAATAAAACGGAAATTTTTTTCATACCTTATTCAACCATCGTAAGGGCACAAATGTCCGGTCTCTAATGGTATACACAGAATGAGTTGAGAGAACTCTATATGTCCTGCAGAGAGAGTTAAGTATAAAGTGCTAGATCTATAGAGCTTAAGTCTATTTATAATAAGCTTTGGACATTTTAGTAATTTAATTGAAATTAACTAATTTTAATTAAACATTAATTAGAATTACAATATGAGATATTGAATCTTATATGGGCATAAATGGTATTTAATTAGAATTATTTGTAATTCTAATTAAATACCAATTATGCCCATATAAGATTCAATATCTCATATTGATCCTTATTTATTAAATATCTCATACTTAATTATAAAGTTCTTAAACTTTACAATCAAGTCCAACTTGATTACATTAACTTTGTTCTCTTCAACCCATTCTATATGTGAGACACATTAGGTTCCCAAATATGTTGGCAATGATTATAAATTCTAATTCTAATTCTAATTCATAATTAAAATTAGATAAATTAAAACTCCCTTTAATTTATCTTTAATTCTCCAATTAAACAATTTATAATCATAGATTAAGATTGGCATCTAGCAATGTATTATGACCACCTAAATATTTAGGAATGTTAAAGTGGTTTTGACTAACCTTTCTGTGCATAATTTTTCAATATATTTCAATCATTTCATCAACCAATGTTCCAATTAGACATAGAGTATGGAATTAATATCTACTCTTTTTTTTAGGCCAATCATATTAGTTCTCCGCCATTAGCTATTGATTCAATTAATGATATTTACAAATTATTTACAAATTTCATTCCATCTCGGCCAAGGATTTCCCAAATCAATATTAATCGAGAACAACAAAACATTCTCCCTAATTACTTTAGGGTGATGAATCCTATCTTGACCACACAACTATCTCCATATAACTCATGCTACATCCAATGACTACTGATTGAACAACCCATGATTAAATAGGTTATAGTTTGTATCAAAAAGTAACAATCCCTATAAAAGATAACTTTGGTGATCTTAAGTCAATGGATCACTTATACAATAATATAACTTTGGTGATCTCGAGTCAATGGATCACTTATACAATCATCACATTGAGAATTCCATAGACATACAAGTAATGTTCCAAATGTATTTCTCATATCGGGTCTATTCAGTGAACTTGTTCTCTAACAAGCACTCACACGTTTATTTAAGTATCTATATACTTTAGTCTATGAGATTGACTATTTCCTTCATAAAGTAAAAACGCAACATATGCTAGTCTTATTACGTTCTATTAATTTCTAATCTTAATAGAACAATGACTAGGAACATTTAGGAATAATATATAAATGTAATACGAATCTCATTATAATTTCATTTGCAATGTACAATTATTCCATGGAATTTATCATATACATCTAAACATGTATAAGATAAATAATGCCTTTAAATAATTTATCACTAAAATACAACCAAAGCGATTGGTTGTAGGGCGTAAACCAACAGGGATCACTCACAAGAGAACTTCGGCAAGCACCAACTACTGCCCCAGGTAAAGCCTAAGCTTTGTAATTAAGTCTACAACCTAGCATTGGTAATCTCATTTGGTATTATCTAATCCAGCAATTTCATAATGAAATGCCTTTATATATGATGACCAGTGGTGTGCAAGAGTTCCAACCTTTATCATGCTTCCAAATAATGGAAATTAACACATTACATTATCCAATAATCCAATCTTTCTTACGCATAGGCAATTGTTACTCGTTTTACTCCCATCAACTTGCTTTCTATTGTTTGATGAAGTATCTTTTTTTTTAATAGGAACACAAAGTTAACCATTTGAGGAGTAGGGGATATTTACCATTGAGTTACAAGCCTAGAGGCTTCATTAACTTAATTAGAAGTGTTGTTCACTCTTATTTGATCATTTTTAAAGTTAAATGAACCCCCAATTCTTTTGACCTCTAGCAATTAGGAAACTGGTTTACTTCCTTTCTTATTTGTTGTTAACCTCTGATCGATTCTTTTCTGCAAGGATGTAGAAAGCTTCACAGATGCCTTCTTTTCCATGTTATGCAAGGTTATGTTAGTACTAGAAATCATTCAGAGATTGGAACATTAGGTTTAGTTGATAATAGGGCACTATAAGGTAGTGGATTGAGTGAATTAGGTAGCAATTCGTGCTTTATTTCACTATTTGTCCATTACAAGAAAATTACAAATTACTGACGAAAAAATCCTGTAGTAAACTAGGGATAGAAATTGATTTTCGTCGATAAATTATAAAAAAATGGTATTTGGCAATAGATAAAATATTCATCTATAAAGGTGGAGGGAAGTTATCCCTACAAATTTGCCAACAGAATAGTGAAGGCCGTCATAAAAAATAAGTGGCAATAGTTGGTGGCAAAATAAGCATCATAGTGTACTGACGAAAACAATGTCTGCCAGTAATTTACCAACGGAATGATAAGTTTAAAGTTAAACGTCATTGTTTGGGTCTTTAGCTTCAACGTTTTTCAAACGATGTTGTTTTCTTTTCAACTTAAACCTACCTGAAGCCCCACCTTCTCCCCGCTCCCTTGCGATATTTTTTCTTGGTTTTTCTTCTTTGTTGTTATCGTTCTTCTTTCTTCCACTACAAGAAAATAGTCATTTAGCGACAAAAAATACCGACGAAAAAGATAAATATTTCATCGGTATTAAATATTACCAACGGAATATACCGACAAACAAAAACGTTGTAGATTAGGCCGTAGCTAACTTTATTGACAGTTGTTGGACCAATGGTGGTTAACAAATTAAATCCCTTTATGTTTTGATAATAATAAAATAAATAGAAGTGAGTAAGAA